>JARYGA010035166.1:0-12279 GCA_030545235.1 Helianthus tuberosus | reverse complement strand
AAGTGTTAAAAATAGGTTATAGGGTAGCCACGTTTGGGACTAGCCTAGCTGAGTCAGTAGTTTCGTAATTTCTGAATTTTACAACGAGTAATTGTTGATAATCATTAACTAGGGTTTACCCCCCCTGAGTTTTAGGGGCCCTGATCCTGATTCCGATTGTTCTGAAAATTTTAGGGTTTGTTCAGAATCAATTGGGTGTCTCAATTAGGGTTTCCTATTGGTCAAATTAATTTAATAATTATGACTTTTGATGAGAGTTGTTACATGTCTACCTCATCAATCGTCTACCCTCTCGTCTTTCCTCAAACAAATCCCCATATCAACTTGTTTTCCAACGTCCTCCCGATTACTCATTTCTTCGTGTCTTCGGATGTCTCTGTTTTCCTTATTTACGTCCATATAACCAACACAAAATTGATTTTCGTTCTACTCCTTGTATATTCCTCGGTTATAGCCCATCTCATCATGGATATTAATGCCTTGATCAAACTACTCACCGAATCTACATTGCTCGCCATGTCCGATTTAACGAGCATGTTTTTCCCTCCCTTACTGAACCCTCCATCGACCCTCCTTCACCCTCCACAGCCGCCCCTTCTTTTTCTACAATTCCTGATCCGCCATTAACCATTTTTGATAACCCATCCACTACTACAACCGAACCATCACTACCCACCCCTCTTATTTCCGAACCTGTCCAAACCGCCCCTATTCCACAGACCACCACCACCCAACCTACTTCCTCTCCTTCGCAACCATCCACACCCCGTTATCAACCTCCTCACCTTCGGCCACATCCTAAACCCCGAAAATTTTTTGACCCTTCAGCCAATATCGCCACCACCGCTACCGTTCCTTCTGAACCGACTTCCTTTACTGTTGCCAACGAATCCGCGGAGTGGCGTCAAGCCATGGCAACCGAGTTGCACGCACTACACAGAAACGGAACGTGGTCGTTAGTTCCTCCGGTTCCAAATTCTAATGTTATTGATTGCAAGTAGGTTTACAGGTTGAAATCTGATCAGCATGGGAACCTGACTAGACACAAGGCTCGATTGGTAGCAAAGGGTTTTTTACAACAGTCTGGCATTGATTATCATGAGACGTTCAGCCCCGTGGTCAAACCAGCTACCATCCACACGGTTCTTTCTCTTGCCGTCTCTAACAATTGGTCTCTCAAACAACTTGATGTGCAAAATGCGTTTTTACACAGTGATCTACATGAAACGGTCTACATGCGTCAACCACCGGGCTTCAAGGATCCTAACCATCCGCATCATGTTTGCAAGTTGCACAAATCCCTTTATGGCTTAAAACAGTCACCCAGGGCATAGTTCACCAAACTCTCAAACGTCTTACAGCATCTTGGCTTTCATGGTTCCAAAACTGATCCATCATTATTTATCCTTAACCACTTGGGTACACAGGTTTATCTACTCGTTTATGTGGACGACATCATCATTACGGGCAACGATCCCAACACAGTTAATCACATTATTGCCTCTCTTGGTCAGCAGGTGTCTCTCACTGACATGGGTCGTCTTACTTACTTTCTTGGTATTGAAGTTCTTCACACCTCTTCGGGTCTTATCCTATCTCAACGGAAGTATATTCAGGAACTTATTGATCTCGCCGGGTTAAAAGATTCGAAACCGCTTGCAACACCTACAAATGCCAAAGTAGATACGATAACCAAGGACGACCCACTTATGCCCGATCCTACAAGATATCGTCATTGTGTTGGAGCACTTCAGTATGCTACTTTATCTCGGCCTGACATTGCCTACACTGTCAACAGGGTCTGTCAGTTCATGCATGAACCTCACGAATCCCATTGGACGACTGTCAAACGTATAATTCGCTATCTCGAGGGAACGTCTCAACTGGGCCTTCGTTTTACATCGAATACAACATCTACATTACATGCCTTTGCTGATTCACATTGGAGTGAGCGGTTGGTTCCTATTACAGCATATTCGGATTCCGATTGGGCTGGTTGCCCGGTCGACCGTCGATCCACGGGGGGCTATGCTATCTTCTTGGGTTCAAACTTAGTATCATGGTCAGCTCGTAAGCAGAAAATTGTCTCTAGGTCGTCTACTGAATCTGAATACAAGGCTATTGCTGATACAGTTGCTGAACTAATCTGGCTAAAGTCTCTTCTACAAGAACTGGGAGTTAAGTTGAATAAACCCACTCTTTGGTGTGATAATCTTGGAGCCACGTATCTTTCAGCAAACCCGGTGTTTCATGCTAGAACTAAACATGTGGAGGTAGATTTTCATTTTGTTCGTGAGCAAGTCAGTCAAGGAAATCTGAAGGTTCAATTTATTAAAACAGATGATCAAATTGCCGACATCTTCACGAAGCCGTTATCAACTCAAAGATTTGAATTTTTAAGATCCATGTTGCAGGTCGTTACCCGCCCTCAACTTGCAGGGGAATGTTAAGCCAAATATTTAATTGTCATAAGTTAGAGGGTTATTATTGTAACTAGTAGAATATATATAAACCCCTTTGTATTCGATATTGAATCAATTAATGCATTATGAGTTGATACACGAGAATCATCTCATCACCCTCAATGCAAAAGTGCTTGAGAGAAATGAGATTTTGATGTTTGTATTTGGAAAGCATCATGATTTCCATCCAAAACTCAATATTCCCCTGCCCTAGTCTACGATCTAGCTTCTTAAAAGCGAAAGTGATTTGTCCCTTTCGGGAAGAGAGCTCTCCTCTATACACCCTCCCAAATCCACCAAACCCGATCACCTTGGTGGGATTAAAGTTGTTAGTGGCTGATACTACATCTTTCTTTCGAATTTTAAGGTGATCAAAATCTTTCATGTAAAACATCATGGTATGAATCAAAGAAATTAATCTAACAAAGAATAATATGTAAGACCACCCGTAGTGGGGCGGTATTTTTTAAAAATATTCAAAAATAACGCCGCAAGACGCCCTCCCCCCCCCATTACAACAGGCGTTATTAGGCTTTTTTTTTTTTTAAAGGAACTTGGCGTTTTAAATAAAACGCTGAAAATTGACTTGGGCCAAGAGATGACCGTTGCCAACGGTCAAATGTTTAACATTTTTATTTTTTTTTAATTCCAAAATTTACCCACTATATAAATAATACCCACTTCTTCCTATTTTTTATAAAAAAAAATCACACTTTATCTCCTACTTCTTCTATATTTTATACAAATATGCATCCATTCCGACCCTCCTTTGGTGTTCCCGCAAGACCCATGAACCCAAACACAACCCAACCGCAACACCCGTATAATCTTCAAGACTTGGACCCGAGCGTTTTAACGTATGCGGCTTACTTGAGTGGCGCCACTCCGTTCATGCCTCCCACCTTCGGCTATGGTCAAGCTGGCGGGTCGCAACCTTCACAACAACAAGCCGAACCCGATGTCGATGTCGTGGCGGAGACGCAACCCAAACCGGTGCCAGAGAAATCGAAACGCGGCAGAAGGTCTGTCACACCCCGATTTTTTTCCACATCTGTCACCGGTGGGCCCGGTGGGGTATCGTGACGTAGTTGATATCATCATGGTCAAACATACACAGAATAGCACAGCGGAAGTCTTGGAATATATATAAAATATTATTACAAACTCAAGTGTCTGAAAATATCAAAGTATTTATTATAAACGAGTTCGTAATATCAAATCCACAGGTGGATCGTTACAGGATATATAAAATGAAGCTTAGCAGACTTTATGGCATCTTTAAGGATTTGCAAGATCCTCTTTTTCGACACCGAGCAACTCCCAGCCTATTACGAGTAGTACCTGCCACTTAGACTTTGGAAAATACGTCAGTTTTCACTGGTAAATACAATTTAACCGACTCATTTGAAAAGAGTTTATAAAAATTGATTTGAGCGCACAAGGCACAATACCTTTTATAACTTGGGACAATTCTTAAGAAAATCTTGTATACTGTTTCACATGTTTGTCATACATATGGGGCCGGTCTAGAAGCCGGTCGTGATTAACTGACTCACCACTTAAGAACCCACGAAGGAGTTATCCCCAACTTGTGGGTTAATCATAATTAGCATTTGCATCTGTCGGGTGTATGCCTACACCCCGTGCATAGGTCGTGGCCATTTTCAATTAAATGAGCCGAGGATATCCAGGACACGGTCGTTAACCCCCAATGCTTATGTTATCAAACAAAACAGATTAAAACGGGTTATGTAATTTATTAATCACAATCCGATTAAATGATTTCATACCCGACCAAGTGGTATTATTATAATACCATATCCCAAGCCCGTATAGGGAAAATAAGTTAAAAGTATTTACCTGAGCTAATACTTGATTCACAGCAATATAACTCAGTCGTATCCAATCTATCTAAATGTAGGTAGCTTTTACCAGGTGGCTCTAGTCTGGAGTGATGGTAATATATAACCAAATTCAGAATGCTAATGGTCTTTATTTAAGTCATAGACTTAGACCGGCTAGCTTAAAGTATCTAAAGCGGTACGACACGCTTAGATCAAGCGATGACCGGAATAGAATGTTATTCAGACCCAACAAGTTTGGATACTTGTATAATATGGGTATACTGAACACATTCCGGATTTTGAGACAAAAACGTTAAGGTTAAACCCGTTTCGGCAAACATAAGTAAACTAGTCACATAAACCGATCCGAACGCGTAAAATGCGTAACGGGTAACCACATGAATCATATACAAGTTCCATATGTTATTATGCTTAGAATATGTCAATACATCAGTAGGATGTCAACATATATGCCCAAAAAGTATTTAAAACCAAATTAAGTCCCATAAGGGCATTTTGGTAATTTTAATACTTAGAAAAGAGATTTTATATCAAACTGAAGTTCTGGTCCTTTACAATCAGTAAAAACATTTAATTTACCTCATTACATCACTAAGATATTACACATATGTGAAATTTACTATTTACGGCCAAACTATGTCCCGAAAGGGCATTTTGGTCATTTCACATAGGCTTTTACGGACATCCTTGGAAGTCTGAGTTCACGACTTATACCTACTACAATAATATTTAAAATTTTAATTATAAATCAGTAGGTAACAAGTCTTAGATGCTAGATATGGTTTGAGAACCATACTATGCATCTAAGTAGCATAAAATCGCTAATTGACGATAATTAAAGGGTTTTATGGTAATCTGAGATTTTGATCATTTTTGAATGCCCAAAAATAATTTATTTAATATATGAAATCAGTAGGAAAAGGTTTGGCATTCAAATCATTTGAAAATCTCATTTTATGCTTGAAAAGGGTATTATCGTCCTTTACCGAATAATACGAGAACTCTATGATATGATCAGTTTATAATCTGATCAATAACTCTAATAATCCCTAAAAATAATATCTTAACAGTAGGTAATGAGTTTCGGGTCAAAATCCAAGTTTAAACATGCTTTATGCAAGATATCACAATTTACTTAGTTAAAAGCTTTTAATTACGATATCGAGCATAACGCCTATTTGGGACCAAGAACTGATGTCAAATTTTCGGGACAACCTTATATATTAGTAACAAAGGTTTTTGTCCTCTCATATTTCTAAAAATCTCATTCTTATGTCAAAAGGGCAAAACGGGCATTTATAAGCATAATAACGGAAACTAGCGTATTATTCAAACCACAAGGAACCATGCAATATAACTCCAGAGGGTTATACTACTGAATAATGTGGTCCTAATGGAAGCTTAAAACATGGAAGAATCAAGCTTAATCGGGCCAGAACTGAAAAGTCAAAGCA
Organism: Helianthus tuberosus; assembly: GCA_030545235.1. Lineage (NCBI taxonomy): Eukaryota > Viridiplantae > Streptophyta > Magnoliopsida > Asterales > Asteraceae > Helianthus > Helianthus tuberosus. Next base: position 6,498 of record JARYGA010035166.1, on the reverse strand, counting down.
AAGTCAAGCTTTTGCGACTTTCGGTTGTGAACCGACCCTAAACTTAGAATTGTCGGGTTGGACCAGCTTAGACATGTCCTAATAATCATTTCCAAGTTATTAGAGTGTTAAAACATAATTTATAACCTCTGCAACTATGGTTTTAATTGATTTGTACAAATCTGCCAAGTTTGACTTTTTGTCAAACTAGTTTGACCCGACAATTAACTAAGCAAACGAAGGAATTAGAAGGTGCCCTTTTAGGGGTTAATCACCTACCTAACTATGGTCTTATACCCACTTTCAATTTGGTTAGTGGTTGGACCATGAGAGTTTAATTCGAAAGTCAAAGTCTATATATAATACTTTGACTTTTCGGTTTATAAAACATGAAACTGAATTAATGAGAGGGTTTCAGACACTTACATGAGTCCTAGCTATCTTTTCTACAAGGATACAAGTCCCATTCAGTTCATGAAGCTCCAGATTGAGAGATAAGAAGTTGGAATGAAAATGTGCAAGTGAAATGAATGGGTTCTTGGCCTATTTATAGTTTTTGGATTTGATTTAGATCTTGACAAGTGTTTGGAGGATTAATCAGATCATTACACTTGTTATAACAGCTGTCCTAACTGGTTTGGAGCCCAAGGGATCGAATATGATTGGCTAGAATGGTTTTTGAGTGGTCTCCAAGCAAAACAAATAATAAAAAAAAAATTCGCATCTGGTAGTTAGCCTGCGCATCGTAGGGGTTCCCAGGCATACGATGCGCAGGGCCTGGTCAGCATGTGAAGTTTCAATAGTTGTCAGTTTTGGCCCCTGCACGCGTATCGTTGAGTTTTTGGCACATCTAACACCCGTTAACCCCATTTCTAAGCTCTATAAGGAGGTCAAAGTATATTTAACTTCAACCATGCTCAGAAACATGTCGGATGTCGGTTCGTTTGGTCGTACGGTCACGTCGTTCGTCTAATTACGACGAAACGCGGACGGACGCGAAAAACGATCCAAACGACGTGACGAATGGAATCCTTTCAAGCCAAACACTAAAATAAAATATTTTAGTGCTTACATAAATTTTTGAGGGTCCTGGGATATTCAGAATGCGAGATATGCGCGAAAGCGCAAACTTGTGCACTTTTTGACACTTTTAGTCCCTGCATGACATAAAAGTTTATCTTTGCGCACCAAACACCTCTAAGCCTATATCTAAGCTATAACAAGGATAATTAGGGTATGTTTAACTTATGGGTATATTCCGGAAGGTCCGTTACCATACGAATCGGCATACTTTTGCAGTTTGACGCAATTAGTCCTTTAATTGCGCAAAGTAGCACGAGACGTTGTTTAATGATATCCAAGCCCACTATGGCCCATAATGGGCACTCTCAAGCATATACTTAATTATTACTACACTCCTGTTAGCTTAAATGGTCACCGAATGGTGTAGATTCAAAAGTTGACGCTTTTGATCCCTCTATTGCGCAAACTTGCGCATCTCATCATCTAATAGCATTGAAGCCTTATGTAGTCCATATTAAGGATTCTCAAAAGTATATTGGCACATCAAAATGCTTCGGGTTCATTAAAAGGTCACTCAGAGGTAAGAATTAACATGTTGACACTTTTAACCCTTTGACGCGCAAACTTCCACATAATTATGCATACGGCTCCTCTCGTCCAACAAGTGGCTAGTTTGAGAATACGGACACCGTATAAGGTCACTCAGAGGCTTAGTTTAAGCATGTTGACACTTTCAGTCCTTCTAAAATCAAGGTTTTCGATTTTTACGAAATTAGTCCCTCATAGTCAACGTTTGACTTTATTAGGGTTCATTACACGTGTCATCACATCATTGGACACGATTTTACGAGGTGTTACAAGGTCGCATAAGAAGAAGGAAAAGGACGAACCTCAACGCACAAAAATTACCATTAAATGGACGAAGGAGGAGGAATTCAGTTGACTCGGGCGTGGCTCGACGTTTCGGAGGACCACGAAACTGCTAACTTTTATATTTTATTTTTTACTTATATTTTTACTTTTATTTTTAACACACAACTTATATTTTTACTTTTATTTTTTCAATTTGTAGGAAACTTTCAAAAGGGCCCCGTTTTTTGGGATAGGGTTTCGTGCACTCTTTTATAGCACGTGGGGTTAAGGCGAACATCGGGACAAAGATTCCATTTCTAGCAAATGGACCGACATCAACAACAAGTGTCATGCCTTCCAAGAAGTGTACTAACGTAACTACGATAATCGCCCGAGCGGTGAAGGTGACGTCGGGGTTTTAACGAAGACTTTGGACGAGTTCGAGAAAACGAAATGCCCTTTCCCATACTATAAGTGTTGGGATCTACTACGAAAAAGTCCAAAGTGGGCGCTAGTAGGTACCATGACGTCTAGTAGTAGACGTCGAGCTAAACGGTCAAAAACATCATCCTCCGTTGACCCAGAAACACCGACATCGGATGCCCGCAATGTCGATCTAAATGAGGTGGTGGACGTTGACGAGGAATTTGAAGAAGAGTTGACCCGACCGCCCGGTAGAAGAAAGGATAAGCGAACCGGGAAAAAAACGGTGGAGTCGTCTTCCGATCTCGAGTTGAAGGAAGACTTCGAGGAGATGAACCGTCGTCTCCAAGACATTCGCGACCTCGGCCACCAACGTTATGAGATTATGAAAGAACGAGTGGCCGAAACAAAAAAGTTTAACGAGATGCAAGAGGCGAGGCAAATGGAAAAGGACATTGAGTTTTTGTCCAAACCGATCGACCACCTCCAAGGCGACGCGTTAATCCTTGCGCAAATGCATCGCCAAAAAATTCGAGAAAAATATGGACTCTAGATCATCTTCTTTTTTTTCTGTTTTTTTATTTTCTTTTTTTTCGGTTTTTTTATTTTCTGGTTTTTTTTTTTCGGTTTTTTTTTTTTTTTTTTGATTTCAAGTAGTGTAATTTTTATTTTTAATTAATGAAGATTTTATGTTTTAAATTAAAAAAAAAAATAATTGTGAAATGATTGTATAGGTGTTATTGGGCATTATTCCCACTACGCCAGTTTTGCAATAATACCACATGCTGACTGGATTGTCACGTGTCGAATAATGTCCTATGGTGAGAGCATTATTTGGCTTAACCACTGCACACGGTGTAAGAATAATGGAAGCAATCATAACTTAAATGAATTCACTTGAGTGGAGCTTGATGTGTTGGAAAGTCACGTCAAAAGTCGTCAATTGTGAATATTTTACACAGCCACGGACCCACATGTCAACTCACCTGACCTCACAACCACAGGAAACGACAAAACCAGGTTGGTGCCTTGGTGGGTCGTGAGCGAGTCAATTCCTACTGTAACGAAGCCAACATCAAATTCCAATTCATCTAAAGCAAGAAGGGATGTTGATAACATATATAACTTTATATAAAAAACAAAACATTGAGGTTGTTGATAACATTCAAAAATTTATATAAAGTTGTTGGTGGCCAACACTATATCTTTTATTTGAATGGTAGGGTGATTGGCGGTGCAGTTTGTTACTCGTCTACCTTTTATTCTTATGTAATTTGTCTTGGTGATTGGAATGAAAAAAATATTATTTGCTAAAAAAATTAAAACAAAAAAAATGATAAGCTAATCAAAATCTTTCATGAAAGACGAAGCCTAATCAAAGCGGGCTAACAAGAAGATATGAATGAGTTGATGGTAGGCCAGATCTCGAAACCTCTTCCTTCAGGTCGAGTCAGCTTCGCTCCTATCCATACATGTCTTTCTCAAATGGAAATTTCCAACAATAAAAGTCAAAGAAATTAATACAGGAAAGTAGAAAATACAAAGATGGAAGCAATCATTGTTTAAGCTTAATGGATCATATACGAGCGACTGATTAATGAGTTGTAAAGAGAAATCAAAGTCGTCAATTGTCAATAATTCTATACAGCCATGGGCCACCTGACTCACTCGTTGATTCACTAACAACTCAGCCAAGGAACCCGTGCGTTTACACCAATGTTATAAAAACCGGTTCAAACCGGCCGGTTGTACCGGTTGAAACGTCCGGTAAAACCGTCCGGTACATCCGGTTAAACAATCTGATACACCCTATTAAACCGTTTCTAGACCAAATCCAATACAGTATAAAAACCGGATTTTAAAACATTTTTTACACTTAACACCACATTCACGTTGTAATTAAGAAATGACAAAAATTGGTTGGTGCCTTGATGGGCCGTGGGCCAGCCAATTCCATCTTCAATTTCTTAATTAATTTCTTTTTGATTGTTTAGTTGTCGTTGCTGTTTAATCTGCCAATGACGTTATGTGGTTTGTCATATTTTAAAACAAAGTAGTTCTACTTTTCTTTGCATCATACCTACATTGAATAAGTGTAAAATGTATAACATGATAAAAACCAAAGATAAAATAGAGATAAACTGAATTCTATTATTTATTTTATTCAACATTACAATATATAGATAAACATAACTATAAACTATAAACTCTAAAGTCCATAAGTAATGGGTTGGGCCTAAAATGTCTGGTTTATAACACTCCCCCTCAGACATTTAGAATTATACACAGTTTAACAACATACTTCTGGATGATGTTAAATAGGTACTTCAGGACCTGAATAAATAAATACTACTGGATCAGTTGTACTGCCTCATTAAAAACCTTACTAAGAAAAACCCATTGGGACAAAACTTAGTTAAGGGAAAAAGAGTACAATGTGTATAATTCTCCCCCTGACTTCAACAAACATCTTTCAATCTGCGGAGACCGATTTTGTGTGATAGTTGCTCGAAACTGCTTCTTGGTAAAGATTTTGTGAACTGGTCAGCTAAATTGTCACTTGACTTGATCTGGCGAACATCAATTTCCCCTTCTTTCTGCAAGTCATATGTTGAGAAGAACTTTGGTGAGATGTGCTTTGTTCTATCACCCTTGATGTAACATTCTTTGATCTGAGCTATGCAAGCAGCATTGTCTTCATAAATAAATGTCGGCTCCTTCTTGATCCCTTCTAATCCGCATGCTTCTTGTATGTGATTAATCATTGATCTCAACCACACACATTCTCGACCAGCATCATATAGTGCTATCAATTCAGCATGATTTGATGATGCTGTAAGCGTTTGCTCAGTTGACTTCCACGAAATTGCTGTGCCACTGTATGTGAATACATAACCTGTCTGAGATTTTGCTTTGTGAGGATCTGATAGATATCCGGCATCAGCATACCCAACAAGGTGGGACTTTTGATCTTTCTGATAGAAAAGACCTAAGTCTTGTGTCCCGCAAATATATCGGAATATATGTTTTACACCATTCCAGTGTCTACGTGTTGGATTCGAACTGTATCTCACTAGTACATGAACTGCAAATGCAATGTCAGGTCTTGTGTTATTTGCAAGATACATAAGGGCACCGATCGCGCTTAAGTACGGTACTTTTGGACCAAGTACTTCTTCGCCTTCTTCTTGAGGGCGATAAGGATCCTTGTGTGGATGTAGCGGTCGGACAACCATAGGTACGCTAAACGGATGTGTTTTATCCATACCGAAACGTACTAACATCTTCTGGATGTAGTTTGATTTATGGACAAATGTGCCATTGCACAGATACTCAAATTGTAGTCCGATGCACAATTTTGTCATACCAAGATCTTTCATTTCAAATTACTTCTTTAACAACTGAGCAGCTTTCTCTATCTCTTCAGGAGATCCGATGATGTTGATATTATCAACATAGACTGCTATTATAGTGAAATTTGAGAGTGTTCTTTTTATAAAAACACATGGACTGATTACATCAGACTTGTATTCTTCCTCTTCAAGATATTCACTAAGTCGATTGTACCACATACGACCAAATTGTTTGAGACCATATAAAGATCTCTAGAGCTTTATAGAACACATTTCTCGAGGTGTTGATTTTAATGGTTCAGGCAATTTTAATCCTTTAGGGATTTTCATGTAGATGTCATTTTCAAGTGTCTTGTATAAGTATGCGGTGACGACATCCATTAGTCTCATATGAAGTCCTTCAGAGATTGTGAGGCCGATTAGGAACCTAAGGGTTATCGCATCCACTACAGGGGAATACGTTTCCTCATAATCAACTCCTGGGATTTGGGAAAACCCTTGCGCTACAAGTCAAGCCGTATATCGTACAATCTCATTCTTTTCATTTCTTTTTATTGCAAACACCCATCTATAACCTACTGGTTTGACGTCTATGGGTGTTCGGACTACAGGTCTGAAAACATGTCGCTTTTCGAGCGAATTTAATTCGGCATTTATGGCTTCTTGCCATCTTGGCCAATCATTTCTACGCACGCACTCTTCTAAAGTTTTTGGTACGTAATCATTTTCATTGATTACATCCGTTTCTATAACATATGCGAATATATTATCAACACGTGTTTTATTCTGGTTCCACATTGTACTATCTTGTACATAATTAATAGAGATCTCATTTTCGTTCGGTACCGGTGTTTCTTCTGAAACTTCA
>JARYGA010035165.1:0-64230 GCA_030545235.1 Helianthus tuberosus | reverse complement strand
TGCTTCGATTATGTTCATAGAGTTTGTTTTCATGGATGTTTGATGGTTTATCCTTTTTTTTCCCTTATTTTGCATATACATACTCTATCTTCATTCTTCGATTTCTTCAACAGTAGCTAACATATTATGATTGCTATGATTTATTAATTTCATTGATTTTAGGGTTTTGAAGATATTAGTTGTTTTTGCGATTTCAATGTTATTAGGATTTAGGAATATATTAGGTGTATTTGTTTCCGGTTTTGCATCATTTATCATCATTTTTTTTAAGAAATTAGATTTTGTTTGTTTTGTTTTATAGCGAAGTTGTTTGGATGATCTATTGTTATCTGTTAGTGCAATAGTAATTTTGCGTAATGTACCTTTTGAGTTTTGTCATATATAATTAAAATTTGAAATACTATTCTTATTATTTATATTTATACTTGCACTCGAATTACATCTTTCAATTTAACAATGATTTTAAATAAATTTCAATTATCTTTTAATGCATTATTATCATTGAATACTTTCCTTCTTAACAAGTCGTTTTCAATATACATTTTGACTCATTTTGAATCCCAAGAACACATATCTAAGAATTAGGAAAGTTGTATTAATTAGAATAGATAATTTAAAATTATATTCCACTTTCTAAATTCTGTTAATTTTCTTCAATTTAAATTAGAACACCCTTTCCTTTAGTTATATAAATCAATCACTTTCAATTATATATTAAAACACAATTCTACTTATTACTAGACACGAATTTCTTAATCAAATTTATATATTAAATTTATATAGTTTCTTTGATTAACTTTTTATCTTCTAATATATAGTTTTCATTCATACATTATATAAAGTGATAGAACTGCTATTCTTACCTTACACTACTTTAATTGCATTTTTCGTATATTAGAGATGAAAAATCGGTATGCATGTAATTGTGATTATGTTTGTTATTCTTTTTTTAATGATTTTCTTAAATTTGTTTCTTATCGTTTATATTTTTGGATCTCACCCATAAATCATACATACGTACTTGGTTTTAAAAAGCGAGAGGCGCACAAAAGCGACGAGGTCTAAAATTAAGGCGCGAAGCGCAAAGCGCAAAAGCGGTGGGCTTTTCGTACCCGAGGCGCAAGATGTTTGTATAATTTTTTTTATATATCCCATACATATCCAATAGGTTTTTAGCTTCCTTTAACCAAAATATAGCTATAAGTAAGGCTTTTATACCATTTTAATTACATGTACAAGTCAAAAAACCCAAGGTACAACATTTTTATGCAGTAAAACGCCTAAGTTACATGAGGCGCGCGCCTCAGGCCATAAAGCCCACAAAAAAACATCAAAAAATGCGCTTTTTGGTCGCTTCCTGTAATTACACAAGGCGAGAAGCAAAAAAGCCCCAAGCCCTGCGCCTTGCGCCTAGGGCGCGCTTTTTAAAACCAAGCATACGTATAAGTTTTGATTAAGATTCTCATAAAAAATATGTTTTAACTGGACATAATTTTTATATATATTTTTTGGGGATTTGATGGGAGGACTTGATTCCTTGAATCTCAAAGAGATTTGGAGTTTAGAGCAGCAAACCGATACAAGTCTATAACACATAAGATTAAGAAAGGTATGTTGCATCTTCTTCATTTCTTTTCATGCACTTATATGCTAAGTAGTGAAACTATATATATATATATATATATATATATATATAACTAGTGGGAAAGCCCGCGCGTTGCGGCGGGTTTGTCTGTTTTGTTGCCTTGTAGTTGTTGGAGTTTGCGGTGTGTATGTGGCGTTTGTGGGTTATTCGTTTGGTAAGAATAATGATCTTAAAATTATGAGTGTGGTGAGGGTAGGTTCAAGTGGTGTGCGAATCACATAAGTAATTCAAGAGTGTTCCGATGTGTGCCTAAATGTTAGTTAAGTTTAGTTTCCAATTATTAATAAAAAAAGTGTAACAACTTGCTTATCCATAACTTTAATAATCGCTTCAAACACACATATTAAACACTTGAGTACCACATTTTAACTAATTAATTCAAAACCCAAAACCCCCAACCAGATTTGGGGAAAATAAAACAAACAAAAGAATCATAAAACTTAAAGAGTTTATCACCACAACGGCACAAAGACCAACATCTTCAAGAGCCATTTCATCAGCAACAATGCCATACCCCAAACAATCATCAGACCTCCAAATCGGGCCTGAAACTTGGACGCATCGAAACCCGATTCCAATCAAACTTTCTGTGCGACATCCTTCTCACTTACCTACAAACAACAAGCACAAAAAAAAACAATTATAAACATTCATTAACATCACTAATATATCCTAAATCAACAAACAAACAAGATATAATTGTATTTCAATTATATGTATAAGTAATGTAGTTCGTTAAATTGTATATTGTTTAAAAACCAGTTATAACAGTTGCACACGTTCATATGAATGCAGATCCATCCTGTAACGTCTCAATTCACGTAAAAATGTAGATTGAATCAAATAGCTCCAAATAAATGATTATCAAATGAATTCAACATCATATATATTCTAAATCAATGAACTTATGAACACAAGGTATTCTAAATCAAATAAGTGATTAACAAAAAGAAGGTTAAGAACTGCTAATGCATGATCTTACAACGGCCAACAATTGAACAAAATGAACTTACAGTCCTCGTGGAGATAAGCCAATCCTTTCGCAGTTCTTAGCCCACTTCGCATTCGGCAAAAAGTAGTCGAGCTCCCCCAGCCGCTCGCCTACCCGAAGGGGTGGCGGCGGTGTTTCGCATGCAGCTTCGAAGCCGATCAACCGCTAGCCGAAGGTGCCCCTTCCCCTCTTGTACTGAATTTGAATCCAAGGCCACTGGAATCAGTTCAGAGCTCTTAATTTTTAACTAAAATTCCTAACAAAGTTCTAAACGTTATAATCGACAACATTGAAAGTAATAATATGAGAATTTCCAATACCGACACCGTTGCCATCCTTTCATTGTTGTACAATCGTCGGAAAACCAAGCTCAACGCTCAAGTAGTCCCGAGTCATTAATCATTATCAAACACAGACTTGATCTTAGCCAAAAAAAACATAGCCCTAACATCATATCATACACAACAAAAATATCAAAACAGTAAAAAAGAATCAAATCTATCACCTGATAAATGATATATCACCTGATAAATGATATATCGACATCCTTTATTTTTTCCCTCTCAAACATCCTTCCTTAGCGATCAAAATACACAACATATGTGTAAACATACGAATCTTGTGATTTCACCCTAAAAATAGAACAAAAAAAAAAAAACAACAAATTATGTAAAAATTAAGCCTGGAAATACCCTAGAAATTCTCAAATTTCAAGAAGTATAGACAGGAACGAGCTTAGATTTGCACCCATTCTTTCTTCATAATGAGTTAATTCTCAAACTTCATAGAATGTAAGTTAGATAAAATTCAAATTTGAAAGCCAAACAGAAAGTAGTTTGCTAGTCAAAATTACATAAAATTGGTCAAATGTCAACGACAACAAACACAACAGTTGGGAAATAAAAAGCTAAACATGGTGCATAATGCTTATGTGCTTAATTTTTTTATTTATGATGAAAAAACAGTAAATGATTGATTGAATAAACTGAATATATGCATATACACGTTCAATTTCAACAAATTATACCTCAATTACACATAAGTTTTGTCGAAAAAAGAGTGTGCAGAAATAGTACTTGGAGTTAGCGACATCTGTGAAGAGAGCAACTGATAGAGTGGTTCCAGATATCTTGTAAACTTTCATATCTGCAAAAGAAATTGGAAGAAAGCTTAAATTGGCTGCGATAGAAGAAGATAAATGGAGATCTTGAGAATTAGGGTTTAGACTTTTCTAGAGATGGACAAAAAAATAGCCTTTGGATTTCAAATACCTGTTACTGAATTAAGCCAAACCGGTTACGTTTTAACTTTTAACCTCACGTAAACTGTTCCGATTCCTCCAAATCGGTTTCAACCTCACCCATAATTTTTTTTAAATAACGCTTTTGGGTATCGGTTCATGATCCTAACCGGTTTCACCATAGGGTTTTGCTTTAAAGAGGGAAGCAGGTCAAATGTCTAGATTGCCCCTAAAGTGTCTTAAATTTTTGAAGAATGGGCAAGTTTACCCCCTCTAAAATAGCTTGGTTCACTTGTACATGTTGCTTGAAGATGTGTACACAGTGGAAAATTACCAAAAGGATAGAAATCCTAGTTCTCTTAATATAGTAGTATAGATATTGTTAAAATCGATGATACTGAGTGCTTATTTGACCCTATTGATTTGCCGATTTTTAAAAGATTTCTCATTGTTATATCATGGGAGAATATGATACACATTTTTTTACAATGCAGATCAACATGGTTGATGGATAGCAAGAAATTGCAACAATGAGTACAAGTATCCGAGGCTTGCTAAAGGTATGGGTTCTAATAAGTCCATTTGTATTTTTTTAATGTGTTTTTTTCAATTCTTTTTTTAGAGTTATATTTCACACTTAAAACTATTTACATAAACAAATATGTATGCTCAAAATTTGATTAGTAAACTAAATATTGCTTGGATAAAGAAAAGTGTTTATGGTGAAATAAGTTGTTTTAGTAGCAGTTTAAGAATGCTTGGTTGATTTAAAATGGCAACGTTACCCTTTAAGTTAAATTAACTGTGATTAGTAATAAGCGGATTTTTGCATCTGCTTATACACAAGTGGAAAAATTTTGACTCCTTTGACCCGTATCATTTTTAGCCAAAATTCTTAAATTTTACCCTTTTGACCCGTTAGCTATTTTGATACAAACCAAACCGACCCATTTAAGTATCGGGTAGAATAGTGACTCGTACATAACGTGTGCAACTCAGTTTTTTCTTATACATTTGTAGATTTCTTTAATAATGTTATAATAAATGTGTAGCTATGAAGAGGTGCCTTTGATGGGTAGACAGGATGCGCTTTAAACTTTCCGCCAACTTCTAAATACGAACCAAATTCAGTTAAATATTTTGGCCAGGATCTTAAAGTTGGAAGGCATATTCCCGCGTGGTATGATTTCAGTTTAAAATGTATTTTAGTTTTTATTGTTAATTACTCTTATGAAATAATTTCATCATATTTTGTGTACAAATCATGTTGGTTTGACCAAAATACTTTTTGTCAAAAGTTAGCTACTTTGTAAATATAATTTAATGTTTTGAATAAATTGGTTTTAGATGAATTCTGTTAAAAATCAAATCCTTTTATTTAAAGCCTTCTAAGATTTTGTAGCGGGCTTTGGAGGAGAGTCGTTTGGAGTTTGCATAATAACTCGCAAAATTGGAATTTCATGTCGATAAAGTTGTCTAACCCGGGCCTTGGAAACAACTTGCGAGTATATCATGTGACCTAGAAGAAGTTGGGTGGATCTTGCCTCCATGTTTCGTGGTTTTACGGGCCATGACTCTCATATATGCTTCTGGAAGGAGGCATGGCTTTATGATGAGCCGCTGTCCAAAAAGGTCCCCAATTTCTTCAAATGAGACGAAAAAAAAAAAAAAAAAAAAACGTTTTGGTTTCCATGAGAGTTACGGTGGTGGATGGTCGTGGCGCAAATACTGTTAATTTTGGGTGGAGTAGACAACCAATGGGTCAATCCGAAGAAGCAGAGCTGAACGAATTGATGGCTGCCAATATGTTATTATGAACTATTATTATCTATACATTCCAATATCTCAACATATTTAGTATTGTACATGTTCAAAATTATCTAATTTAAAGTTTCTAATTTTTATTTTTGAATGCTTGATTATGTAGGTGCATCAAGATAACGGATAGGGGGAGCATGTAGTCGTCAAATGCTCTGGTCTAAAGAGCCTAAATTTTTATGCACTTTCAAGGTATGGGGTTTGTGAAACTGATATTGTCTTTTTGATTTAATGTTTAACTATTAACTTAATTAAGCACTTATTTTAATTGTATAGTTTGTGGATTTTTATAGTTTGTTTTGCTTTTTGTGCTTTTGCCATGTCCTGTTACTACTTTCTCTTTGGTAAATTGGTTCTTGTGGAAGAATTCTTAAGCATATTAGTGGCAATAGAGACGAGTTCCCGGCTGTAGTTGGTGGTTGAGCTAGGTTCTGACATTCAAGGTTTGTGTTTGCTCTAAATCGTGACTTTATCAAGAACATGATTACTGGTGCCTAACAGGCTGACTGTGCTATTCTTATCATCGATTCCACCACTGGTGGTTTTGAAGCTGGTATTCAAAAGACGGACACACCCGTGAGCATGTTCTTCTTGCTTTTACCCTTGGTGTCAAGCAAGGTAAAAATGAAATAGATTTTTTATATTCTTTTTAATAAATATTTATAGTATGTTTTGCTAAATGTTTGGATTTACAATTGTAGATGGATGCCACCACACCAAAGTACTCTAAAGCGAGGCACGATAAAATTGTCAAGTGTCATCATACTTGAAGAAGGTCGGGTACAACCTGGACAAAATCACATTTGTTCCAATCTCTGGATTTGAAGGAGACTAACATTATTGAGAGGTCTACCAACCTTGGCTGGTACATGGGTGATGGGTCCGACCCTTTTTGAAGCACTTGACCATATCAACGAGCCCAAGAGACCATCATACAAGCCTCTCCGTCTCCCACTTCAGGATGTGTACAAGATTGGTGGTATTGGAACTATGCTGGACTGCTGGTGGGGACGTGTTGAGATTGGTGTCATCAATCCTGGTATGGTTGTCACTTTTGGATCATCTGGGTTGATCACTTAAGTCAAGTCTGTTTAGATGCTTTCATACCGAGATATGTTTGGTACTTCATTTACCAGAAAATTGTTGTTTGCAGATAGAGAGTAACGATAAATACGTTGATTCTGGACCACCGTATATCATCCTTCTTCATCCCGCTCTTGGTCCTCTTTGGGAAGTCACCAGACAGAAAGTAAGCTCATTTCTTATCTTCTGTATCAAAACTGTTAACTGTTTAATAGAGTTTGTTCTTTATTGTTTCTCACTTATTCCGTCTCTTTTTACTTTACAAGTTTCATGGAGGTTCAATTTCAAAAGGCTCCGAATTGCAAGTCGATGTTTCTGAATTCCTATGGAGAAACGTTCAGCTTGATGGGACAATGGTCGTGGCTGAAAATGTGATAGGCTCTGATATCGATAGAAACAATGAGTCCATACTACAATATGGTTACAGGTAGTTAGAAGAAATTGATCGTCACTATGAGACATTGGGCTGAATATGACATTTATTTTATGTAGGTTTGCACAGTGCAAGTTAGTGAACGTAAACATACAAAATAAAGGAATAAACTGGAGTTCAGATAAAAATCTCTATTGGAATGTTCTTCGTTGTTTAATACTGATCTTGTGTATCTGTTGTGTAGGTAGAATTTTAGGAACATGATGTCAGCAAAAGGTCCGAAAATGCTATGTAATTTGCGTTACACTCACGACTATTGCCTTTTTTGCCGATGAGTCTTCTTTCCCACCATCACCACCTGATGGTTTTCGCTGCAGTTTTAGATATTTATGGATGTTTGTGAGCCCTAATTTGGATGCAATTAAGTATAATGGTGGCTGGCGGTTAATGTGTTAGTTTTTTATTGTTTCTGTTTTAGATAAATGGGGTCTTCTGCGGATCCGTGGATGAGGGAGTATAATGAAGCGTCTAAACTTGCTGATGACATTACTGGTATGATATCAGAGAGGAGTTTGTTTGGAGCAGGGCCGGAAGCTCAGTGTTATTCGTCTGCGATTCGGAGGAAGATTACGATATTGGGAACTAGACTTGATAGTTTGCAGTCTCTTCTGATAAAGCTTCCTGCAAAACAACCTTTGTAAGTGTTCAGAGAGCGTTATTATCTTGCTTTTGTCTTTCAAACATTTTTAAAGCTGTAACAAAATTATCTGCATATCAATTAACCTGTTTTTATGATTTTCAGAATGGAGAAAGAAATGAACAGACGCAGAGATATGCTTTGCAGATTTGACAACAAAAGAAACATAGATGGCGTCCGCGGTGAACATGTCAAGCTTTGGTAACAGGGACAACTTGCTTGGGCCAGATACTAAGCCGGCTGATGACAGCAGGGTGTAGGTTTATGGGACAGGGTTAGTTACCGTTGCTTGCTTACTTAAGTCAACTGATAACCATTTTTCTGTTCCACATCATATGATTATCGGAGTATGCCGAATGTCTGGTTTAAATTTATATTTATGGAATAATAATCATTCTTTCTATGGAAATCAATATTGAATATAGTTTGTGATTCATTGGATTCACGTGAACAAGCATATGGTTATTTGGTGTGCGATTGCACCAACTATTAATAAGTTATATTGTCATCTAACCCATTATATGTGGTCGTTTTGTTTTAGTCTGCAGGTTGCGTCGATGCTGCTATCAGGAACCTCCCCCATCTGTTGTTGGTGATCCCAACAATCTGGATGCAATGGGCCTTTTAGCTGCTAACAAAGGAAAATCGATGGAAGCTATTGTAGAGCAAGTTGGTGACGGAAGCTCACTTCGTGTTTATCGTGTTTATCAGCTTCCAGAATTTCAGTTCGTACAAGTATTTGTTACTGTAATCCAGGTGGGAAGTTTATTAGCATTAATTATTCGTTATTTGTTTTGGAGTTTCTATGTTGATACTTTGCGGTTCACTGTTCACGGAACGTTATATTTTTATCTTTGGTAATTAGGCCCCTTCAATGGGAAGAAGAACAACGCAAGAACCTACCAGAATGGCGAGTCTCGTGGGCCCTTAACATCAGCTCAAAGAGTTACATCCTCGCCAGCCTTTCATGAAGTTTCCCCTGATGCATTTGGTAGGGAAGCTTACTGAGATTCGCGTGCTAAACAGAGATGTATTAATCAATTATGTATAAAAATTTATGTATGATTTAATTATGTATTAATCATATATGGTTTTTAATACAAGTAACTTTCTCTAGCCTGGGAAGCAATCCCGGGTGATAACCTAGTATACTTATACATACGTAAATAGAAGATCATTAGTTAGTTTGATTATTTATCAGGTTAGAAAAAATAAAAGATCATAAAGATGAGTTTAATAATTAACATACATGTAATGGGTAGAGAGAGAAAGAGGAAAAGAAGAGAGAGAATTAACTAATTAAATAATTAATTAACAAGAGAGATAAATTATTTAAAAGATTACTATTGTACCCTTTTATATTTATTTTAAAACGTTTATGACTACAAAAAAAACTAGTGGTTCATAATGGTTCTGTAAGTTCTCGTTAAAAGTGAGGTTCTGAAAGGAACCCAACCCATGTATAAGAGAATGATTCGTTAGGAACCACCCTTTATTGCGAGAACCGCGAGAATCAATGTGAACACAACCAAAAATACCTAAAAAAAAATCGCTACTTTTCGTCATTATTATATGTGTGTGTATATATATATATATATTATGACGAAAAGTAGCGATTTTTTATAAAAAAATGTGTGGTTTTTTGATTTGTTAGGTTTTTTGGGGATTTACCTTTATGATTTAGTTTTGAGCATTTAGCTTGGGTGGGTGGGTGGGGGATTAGGTTTTTGGGGGGTGGGGGTGATGAGGGTTAGGTTTTTTTTTTTTTTTTGGGGGGGGGGGGGGGGGGAGGGTGGGGGTTAGGTTTTATTTTATTTTTTTTAGTTTTTTTTAGGGGAGGGGGTAGCTTTATGGTTTAATTTTTAGCATTTATCTTGAGTTGGGTTGGGGGGAGGTGTTTAGGTTTTTGGGGGGTGGGGTGGTGGTTAGGTTTTTTTAGGTTTTTGGGGGGTGGGGTGTGGGGGGGGGGGGGTTAGGTTTTTCTTAGGTTTTTTTATGTTTTGGGTGGTGGTGTAGTGGTTTATTTTGTTGTGTTCACATTGGTTCTCACAGTTCTAGCAATAAATGTGGTTCTTGCATGAACCCTATCCTATATGTATAATAAAAACCACAAAAGGACAAAACTAAAACTATTCATCAAGCCTCACCACCTCACCACTGATATGTATATAATATAAAATATAATGGGAGACAACTACCAGATAACTTGATTGGAAACTTTAACAAAATTTATAACTTATATATTTACCCTATGTTATCACTTACGATAGCTGATAAACTACTCACATTCACAACCTAACTCAACCTAACATTTCAATAAAAAAACTAATATCTCTCTGTTCCACCTACAACACAACACAACTCAACCTTTAACGCGATGTAGTGTCTTGTTACGATGTGTTATAGTTAATTTAATAACTCTTAGCACGTATTAGGTGGGTTAACCTAATATAGTTTAGACAATTTCAACTAGTTTTAAATTTATTATAAATGATGTTTACTTAGGCTAGACACGCACACAATAGGGAAGCGTACCTATCATTTGTAGTAGAGCTTAAGGAAAGAACCAAGCATTGACCACAAAGGATATAGTTTATAATAGTTTATTTTAAATTACCAACTTGTTTAATTAGTTATCTTTTGTTATTTTTATATTAAAACCAAAAAAATAAAAGCAAGTAATAGATTATTAGTAAAGAATATCAAGAGCAAGAAAAGTGTTGCTTTGGATTTCCGAATCCATTTGGGATGAATTATCGTTATTTTATTGGCAATATGTAAGGTTAATTAACTAAAAGACCCGACTCTTAGCTAAGGTTACCGGCGAATTTTTATTGGATTTACAGGATCTGACTTTAAGTTTAAATAGAATTAGAGCCAATTAAAGATAATTCATTGCCCGATCTTAGAGAAATGTTATTTTTAAGGAACAATCCCCTAATCTTGTGTTAGTTACATCCAACTACTCTTCTTTCTTTTACATTGTTCATATGGCTTGCGATCCTCTATTTGGCATACTTTTGTCTCACTTCAAAGGGAGCAAGGATATATCAAAGTGCTCCACATGGGTGCTAATGACACTTGTGATTAATTACGGTGATTGATCTTTATTTAATGGGTGGTGTTATAATAATAAAATATATATATAAATACATATAGTATTTTAACATGGGTTCACCAACTCTTGGACCGCGCTAAGTCGAACATATAGACTGTGTTAGACGAGTCACAAGACCAAGTTTTGGCTAATCGTTGAGGCCTAACATATAGACCGTGCATGCCAACAACGATATTCTTGATAAACGAGTGTTAATCACAAGATGTGTTTACACAAATGGGTGAACCACTTCTTCAAGATCAGATTTCCCTTATTAGTATATGGGTTGTTACACACCATGAGTGTATGAAAAAGCTTCACCTCCTTTGGTTATCAAGAACTCCCACAAGATCAAAGACCAAAACAATCGCAAGTTTATTACGAAAGAAGAAGGGTGGAAGGAATTATTAAAGACACAACACACCTCTTTGCTACAGATTAAACATTTAATTCATATCAAGTATCATCTTCAACCCAAGCAACACAAAGGGTTTAGCCAATAATGGCCATCTGACGTGGTGTTGGAGTGCGTATGATTTTTTATATATTTAAGTATTTTCACTCTTTTATCAAGTTTTAAATTTATAAAACACGATATAACACTATCAGTCTCTACAGTACGCTAGGGCAAGTGCACACATCGTTAGCGTAGTATAGTTATGGTAAGATACCGAGGACGTCCAAGGACAAAAGTGCTTTTAATACCGGAATAACGTCATCGTCTAATCTAATCCAATTTTAAGCAAGGATTTTTAATAAGTAAAATAAAGAGACTAAATAAATAAAGAAACAAATAGACAAGATAGAATCACTTGGTTCCGACTCATCCTTTATGTATCCTTTGATTATTTCCGCACTTTGGGTTTTTTAAGAGATTATCTTAGTTATTGTGGCATGTCTCTCTTTTGGAGGCAAAGCTACACTCAACCATATTGGTCTGAGTGAGCAGCGATACAGTCCTGCAAGGCCGGAATATTGAAAGATAATTAAGCAAGTTATTAATGCAAAATGTGGCATATCTCTCTTTTGGAGGCAACGCTACCCTCGGCCATATTGGTCTGAGTCAGCAGGGATACAGTCCCGCAAGTCTGATTTATAGTTTTAATTGTAGTTTATTTATAAGGGATTCAAGCCGTTCTTACTTCCCTTGATTTGATGCTATCTGCCTCAAAGGAAGTCCTAATAAGCTTGAATCAAGTCCTCGCAGGATCTATACACTGAACGAGGCAAGAACTTTACCCATACCACCCTTCTAACCCCCTTATAGGCAGTTAACGCGCTTTATATAGACCTTAAAGACAGGAATGTGTGAATCAACAAAACATGAATAAATGATACAAATAAAGTTCACTTTCAATATAAAAAAACTAGTTATTAAATTCATTAATACATACCCAATTAAAATTTTTATCAAAGCTTGGAAATCAAAAGTAATACATAAATAATTTGTCTTCACCAAAGTGATGCAAGAGATTACCCAAGCATGACCTTTATTTGACAAAAACTCTTACGATCAATCTTGGATCCTGAGACTACTACACACAGTCTAAAGATGGATGATGGATGAATGTGGTGGATGATGGTGGTATTGTGGTGGTGGAGTGGTGATAGGAGTGAGAGAAGTGGTTTGCCAAGGGATGAGTTGCAATTGAACCAAGCACCTTTATTTATAGCTGAAACAGAAGGTTTACACGGCCCCATGCCTGATAAGAACGACCCCGTGCCCTTCTCCTTTTCTATCTATATTTAATGAGCTTGTCTGTTCAGATGATCACACGGCCCCTTGTGTCAACGGCACGACTCCGTGGCCATTGTACTTGCTGTACGATCCAAGATTTATGAATCTGAGAGTTGACCACGACCCGTGTCCATGAGACACGACCCCGTGTCCCTTGTCTTCTTCTGTTTGTCTTCTTCTTCATGGAATCTTTGATGGGGCACGGCCGGATGCCCGGCAGGCATGGCCTGTGCTTTCCTTCTGATTTGTTGTTCTTAGTTTTGGGGTGAAGCTCAGAGGATTGGTATATTGTATCAACTTTCCTTTCTTTGTATTCATGCTGGTTTTTTGCCGTTAATTTGTTCCTTTTATACATTTAAGTTCATTTAGTCCTGAAAATCAAAAGTATACAAAGAAACACACTTTTTCCAACATTAGTACTAAAAATGGTTGTTTTTATACGTTATTTGATATAACTTATATGTTACATTTGGTGCATATCAAATACCCCCACACTTGAATCTTTGCTTGTCCTCAAGCAAAACTCTTTAATATTGCTTACACACCCAAATGGAATAGGTAGAAGAGAAGTTTTTGGGTCTTGTTTGTAGAGTGTCGGGAATCCAAGTTCTTTTTATTCACGTTTTTATTTTATTTACAATCATATTCAACATGAATTATTTAGAACTTTTTAAGAAAATTAAGTATTTGTGGGCATAACATGTCTTTTTAAAATTTCATTTAGCTATATATAAATTCACATACCTCACAAATGATCACTCAACACTTGGTCAAAGATGTATAAGTGAAACGCTCGGCCCCGATATGGATCTTACTCCTACCATATGATTGACAAGCAATCAAACCTCATCCATTTTAACTTAATATTTGTATATATCAAGAGGACTTTGAAAGGGTAGGTTTTTGGTTAAGGGTGTGGTAGTTTTATTTGAAAAGTGGCTAAAGGCGTAAAATGTCAGTTTTCTTTTGAAAATTTATTTGTGACTTAGGTACCAACTAAATGCTTTTAGGCAATAAGTTTGCTTATTTTTTTTCAAGCAACTTGAGATTTTTTTTGATGGAGTAAAATTAAGTCACATGCTTTTGCGTATTTCAAAAGAACCGAATTTTACTAAAATAAAGGGGTGTAAAAAGTAAAAGGTGGTTTTTGGGTGATGGTGTTTTGTGGGGTTTGAAATGAAAGGTTTAGGCTCAAAGAGGTTGACTAAGAGAAGTTTGTTTGTGAGGAGTAAAATAGAAAATAAGGTTGAAAAAGAAAAAAAGGTTTATGGTCCTAATGCCTCAATCATATACTTACTTGGATTAGTCGGTAAGGACCGGGAATGTATTGTCTTGTCAAGTTCTAGATTCGTAAGAACCGTACGGGCTATTCACACAAGAAATGAAAAATGAGCATTTAGTATGGATATGATATTGAATGCTTGGTAAAGCTTCAAAACTCACAATTTTGTAGAAAAGGGGTACAAGTGTGAAAATATATATACAGTCAAATTAAAAAAAAAAACTATCATGCCTTTGTATGAAATTTTCTTTTATGGTTCTTTTTTTATCAAGACGATGTCAGTTGTAAATTTGTAAAAACTTGAACTTTTAGAACTTGGTTTTTTAACTTAAACTATAAACAAGACAAAACAAACTAAAAAAAATATTTTTGAAAAAGATTTGGGGTGTTTTAGCGGTTCTAATTAGAGTTTTGTGTAAGGCTTGTTTCAGGACAAACAAATTCAAGTCCCCCCCCCCCCCCCCCACTTAAATTACACGTTGTCCTCAATGTGTCTAAAATAAGTTAGATTTGATTAAATGTGTAAATGTGGGTTAAAAACAACATTTTTTTTCAAAAATCAGGCACTGAACACGGGGGCGTGTTTGGGGGACACGGCCACATGTTAAAAGTGCCAGAAACGATTTTTTTTTGCAGAAGATAAACACGGTGGCGTGCCTATGGGACACGGCCACGTGTGAAGGTTCCAGAAGCAAGATTATTTTTGCAGACTTGAGGCACGGGGGCGTGCTTACCTTACACGGCCCTGTGCTACACTTACTGTTTTGAAGATTTAGCGTCAGGAGACATCTGTTTTCGTGCATCGGGTGTTGTTTCAACGTCCTTTGGACATTTTCACATTTTTGCACACTTTGTTTTCAAAATACCACATTTCATTCCATTCATCCATCATTACAACTAAAAAAACATAAAAATACAAGATATATTTATATCCTAAGATAGATTATTGGTGGATACCCTACGAGAATTTTCTAACCCAAACAGTTTTCCCCTAGATAAATCGATGAAAGATTAGCAAAAACCGAAACTAGTTTTTGAAAAATGAGGAATTCGAGTTATTTTATGGGAATGCTCCTTCAAAGGTCGTTGAGCATCTTCTCAATCTCCCTTGGTAGGAAGACAAAGGTTTCATCGTCGACCTCCTCTTGTGGGAGAGGAGCGGGGTTTATAAGAATCTCAAAGTAGGCATTGATGGGTGGTTGCGGGGGTATTTCATCCCACCCGGTGGGATTAATCACCTCGTGAGCGATGTTCCAATCGTCTTGAGGTAAGATTGGCTCCATCGGGGGAATCACCAAGATGTTTAACCTTTGATGAAGAAGGTTGATCCCCCTAAAGCTATCCTTCAGGGCTAGAGTGAGGTAGTTCACCTAGCCTATGTGGACCTCCTCCACCGTTGTCATTTCTTCAATGGACTCTCTCAAGGCGTAAACATAGCGGACTAGAGTGGCTTCAAGTGAGAATCTTCACCCCTTTCGGTTGTTTCTTGTCACACCCCAATATTTCCACATAATTCGGTGGGCCTGGTGGGGAGTATCGTGACGTAGTTGATATCATCATAGTCAATTAAGCACAGTTATAGCACAGCAGAAGGCTTGGAAGGAAATTACTATTACAACCCAAAGGTTCAAAGTACGAATAAATAATATACAGACGGTTGTAAATGGATCCACAGGCGGATCTTAAATAAAATACAAACGGAGTTCAACGGACTTTAAGGCTTCTAAGGACTTGCAAGATCCTCTATATAGACACCGTGCAGCTCCCATCCTATTACGTGTAGCACCTGTCACTTGGCCTTTTGAAAATACGTCAGTTTACACTGGTAAATACAATTAACTGACTCATTTAAAAATGTTTATGAAAAATTGGTTTAAGTGCACGGGGCACGAAAATTCTTTTATAACTTGGGATAATTATATTTATAATCTTGTATACAGATTTACATGTTTGTCATACATTTAGGGCCCGATATAGAAGCCGAGACATGATTAACCGACACACCACTAATATAAACTCATAAGGAGTTATCCCCCAACATTATGGGTATATCTTTTTACATACGCAACTGTCGGGTGTATGCCTACACCCCGTGCTTAAGTCGTGGCCATTTGCAATTAAATGAGCCGAGGATATCCAGGACGGCCTTGAATCTGATGAAATCAAGTGAATTCTTGCATATTTGATCCGCGCAATCGATCTCCTACTCTGATACCACTTGTGAACGCGTTGTAGGATCGTATTTGACTCTCGGACGATTGCAAACGACACGTACGACGTTCGGAATCCATGCATGTGTGTGGTCCGAACACAAGAACTAATTATAACAATGATTCTATTAAGATTTGACAAAGTTTTACACCTTGAATCACCACCTTTTGCTACTTTCTATCTCTAGGCTCCAAAGCACTCCAAAGTAACAAATGGCCAAAAGTTCTAAAATGAAACAATACATGGGCTATTTATAGGGAAGGCTTAATGAAGGCTCATTTAAGTCTCTAGCTCCATCCGTCCGGATGGGTTCACCTCCATCCGTCCGGATGGACTTCTCCCTATAATCTTCAACTGTTAACCTTGTCTTGTTCCATTTCTACTACGACGTACGATTGACGGAGGTGATAGACATTAATGCACTCACAGATGGACTCAGTATACTCACCTGCTACGATGAACTGTTGTGCTTACCCTGATCGTGGGGGTATTTCTTGGAATGGGACACATGGATATCACAATATAACTCTACCCTAAGCATATCACAAGGTTGAAAGTTGAAGGTTGAGTATTAGATTTAAGAGGACAAATATATTAACAATCACGTGGACCAGTCCAAGTAAGCATGAGTTGAAAATTGTTCCTTAATCAGTTAGAGAACGATTTGATCCCATGGCAGTCTCCCAAAAACACCCCTGTGTTATAATTTTATTATTATTATTATTATTATTATTATTATTATTATTATTATTATTATTATTATTATTATTATTATTATATCGCTGACAAACAGTTGCTCGGTTGGTTGATTCGTTGACTTTTGAAAAGGATGTTTTCTTTTTTGAAAGAGAATATTATTAAAATAATGATCTGGCCCACTATCTCGGATAGGGCCCACCAGGTTAAACAAAGCCATATCAGACAAGGCCTACACATCGTGGATCACTAATTCGAGATGGGCCCGGCCCATGAGCCCATCCGAGATAGTTATATATAAGGTATCAGACATGGCTCGAGACATATATCTCGGACCAAGACTGACAAAAGGCATCTCGGATCACATAAGTTTTCTTTCTCTCGAACCATCATCTCGAACCATCTCGGATTGAACTCAGACTCATCTCGGACAACGATATATCATCCCGGATCATCTCGGACAAAGGATGTCTCATCTCAGACCATCTCGAACATGGGTTATGCATCTCAGACCATCTGGGATGGATGTTTGATTAAAGCCTAAGCATCCAAGATGCTTAAGGTTCATCCTAGATGACATTTGAACCCCTACATATCCCAAACCTTTGACCTATTGACTTGACCTGTCATTTGACCCCTCGTTTTGACCCATTGACCTTGTTTGAACTGTTGACTTTGTTAGTTCATGCGTCTGTAGCTCCCGTCAGCATTTAGTCATAATTTGTATGTTTATGTCCTTTGTGAACAATTATGTTATGTATGTATGTTAGATAGAACGACAGATCAGGAAATGGCACTTGGATGTAAAAGTGTTTGACCTAAGATTGACTTTGTGTCGTCCGATCGGTCAGCACCTACCATGCTCCTGAATCTGCCTATAAATACCCCATCAGGGTATGTCATTTAGAACTTTTGTCACTTTAGGAGAACTCTGTCAAGTCTGACTTCCACTGGCACTTGTGTACTTTCATATCAGTTGAATAGAAAGATCAGACGGTGTTTAAGCGTTGAATACTTTGTCGTACATCTGTGATTTGATCCCATGGATTCCGTACATTGATCAAAGTCGATTCATCTAAGTTCCTGACGAACAGATCCTTTACGAGGGACCCAAAAAGTGGTATCAGAGCGTCTAGGGAGCTGAATTGAGATCTACGACAGCGAATTCCCCGAAATTCGAGCTATTCTTGCCGATCAGAGTCAAATTTCACCGAAAATTTGATGAATTCTCTCACTTTCTACTCATTTCTTACATTGTTCTTCACTTTTATACCTTAAAAACCAGAAAAACATAAAATTGAACGTGAATCTACGGTTAAAATTGGATAAAACTGATATCAATCTATTCGCAATCAATCATAGTACAAATCTTCAAAATTTCATAAGAAAATTCCATCAAAAACTGAATCAAAATCATTAAAAACCATGTTGAACTGTTCTTGCATGCTGATGTCGTCTATCCGTTCGAACAGCTGTACGGACGACTTGGCTTATTTTTTGTTAGATATTATTTGCTGACATCATCAATTCGCTTGAACAGCTGTACGAACGACTTGGATTAGATTGTTTTGAGAAACGTTGTTGATTCTTATCCTTGGTGCTTACGTCATCCTATCACTCGATCGGACAGTCATCCGATAGGTGAAGGGTTGAAAAGTCAAAAGTCTGTCTGCTACTCGTTCAGACAACCATTCGTTCGAGTTGCATTCTGATTGGTGTACATCACTTGATACCTGACTATGACACTCGATCGGACAGCTATCCGATTCAAGTGCACAAGTGTGAAACTTTTCGAAAAATCACAAAAAATTGTCTAAGTGTTTGTAAACTGTTTTAGGTACTCTAAAATGGGGGACGATTTCCTAAACCCTTTTAGTGACATATTTGCTTACACCAGCAACACGGGAGACACCTCGTCAAGCAACACAAACAACACTGCTCCAAACCCGAATCCTAAGAAAGCCATTGCTGACTCACTAAGCGTGGATAATACTTATGGCACATACAACAAACCGCCCAAGCTCATGGCTATCGAAGATTATAATAGATGGGCGAGTAGGTTCGAGGACTGTTTGAAGGCTTTCGCCTACCAAAGTTGGAAGTGTTTGAAGAATGGGTTTGACATCGGAAGAAGTGACTATGAAAATTTAATCGATAATGAACAAGAAAACTTCATTGCTGAATAGAAATGTATAGCATTGCTACATCAATCAGTGAGGGATGATATCATATCTTTAATCGATTACAAAAAATCCAAAGATTTATGGGGAAAATTAGAGAAGAAGTGTGTGGGTGGAGAAGAAATTGTTAAGAACAAAAGAAAATTGTTGAAAAAGGAATTTGATCTTTTCGGTTGTATGAAGAATGAATCGGTCTCAAAGATGATAGAATGGTTTTGTCACTTAAAGATCAAGCTTTCTAGACATGGGATTACATTTATCGAGGAAGAATTGGTTGATAAGTTGATGGATTCACTGCCTGATGAAAAGGATTGGATGTACTTTGCTTTGTTGTTGAAAAACACTGTGGAGAAGAAGAATCTGACAGTTGATTTCCTGATTGAGAGGTTTGAAAGTCACGAGCTGGAGATTAGGAAAACAAATAAAGTCAATAATACTCAGTACCAGCAAAATGTCGATCTGTACTATCGAGGAAGCATGATTCCAAAGACTGTGACACCAAAGACTGCGTTCTCAGCAGAGAACTCAAGCATGCCAAATCAAGAGAATCAAAACAGCAGTCCTGCTCCAAGCAGCGGATATCATGGAAGATCGTCTTCATCGACTCCAAGTCAACAGCAACAATCTGCTCCGAAAAACATTTTCCAGTGCAACATTGCTGTAAATCTCAACAACGCACAAAACTTCAGCGAAGAAGCAGCCAAACAGCAGATGGTATTTCTGGCATCCATCTTGGAATCTTACGAAAGCTTAGTAGCCAGAAAAATCGGGAACACAAACCTTACCAAAGTAGACTATGATCAAATCGACCCCGAAGAAATGGAGTTGATTGACATTAGATGGTGTATGGCGAGTGTTGTTCGAATGGCTCAGAGGTTCATGGAGATAACTAGTAGACACTCCATTGGTGGACCTTCAACAAAATTGGGCTTTGATAAATCGAAGGTTACATGTTTTAAGTGCAAGCAAAAGGGGCACTTTAAACGAGAATGTCGAAACGCAGCTTCTGATGAAACTGTAACAACTCTCATTAAAAATACTATTTCTTATTTTAATTTGCCCAATAGGAAACCCTAATTGAGACACCCAAGTGATCCTGCATAACCCCTAAAATTTTCAGAACAATTGGAATCAGGATCAGGCCACTAAAACTCAGGGGGGGGGGGGGGGTAAATCCCATTCGATATTATCATCACAGTTTTACGTGGAAATTGAATTTTAACGATCTGTCAACTCAGCTAAGCTAGTTAGGGACGTGGCTACCCTATGCTAAAACCGACCTCGTCGCACCACGCGACAGAGCCTCGCACCACGCGGGCGCGCCTTTTTCCAGCTATAAATAGTGGGGTGTGGGACTTGACATTCTGCGTTCGTTCGACGTTAAAATTCATTTCGTACATTGATTTATCGACTGTTTACTACATAACACACACTTTCACGTAGAGAGACGTTGCTACGAATCCAAGGTATTAACTCGATCACTGCTACAATTCTTTCCTTTCCTTTCCTTCAGCTTTTATTATAGTAAATAGTAGCTCGGGATTATACCTTCTAATTCCTGAAACTCTACCCGTTATTAGGGTAATAACTCTAATCGCTGCTACAATTCAATGTCCGATCGATTGAAACTATCCGATGGATGTTTAAGTGCTGCCCGTAATTGGGCTATGCCTTTGTCATTCGTTGTGAGGGTTTTGGTCTCGTGAGTTGTCATTAAAGTTGAATTGAGTTAATACACTAATACGAGTTCCATTATGTCTATAAATTAGAACTCGTAATCAGGGAGCTGCTAGAATATTTAATAGCTAAGTAAATTTCGTAGTTAAATAAATTTATTAAACGTACTAATTACGTACACTTAGTTGTTGAGATAACTTAGCAATTAAGAAACCTTAATAAATAAGTTAAACTTAATCAAGTTAAGTAAGATTAATTAATCAGTTAAGAATGATTAATTAAGTTAAGTATGATTAACTAATCAGTTAAGCAAAATTAATTAAGCTAAGCAAGATTAATTAAGTTAAGCAAGGTTAATTAAGCTAAGCAAGATTAATTAAGCTAAGCAAGATTAATTAAGTTAAGTAAGATTTATTAATCACCTAAGTAGATATACAAGAAAAATAGATATGTATGGGGTACATATTATCTAAGGAAGATTTTATCTAAGGAAAGTATTACCTAGGGAAGGTATTATCTAAGGAAAGTGTTATTCAGGGAAGGTTTTATCTGGGGAAAACTTATCTAGGGAAATTCTATATAGGGGTAAGACTTATCTTCTTACCTATAAATAGGAAGCTTAGGAATTCATTTCCTTTGCTCATTTCTTCTATTCTTCTCTCTATACGTTAGTGTTCTAACCAATAATCGCAGATGCGATGTTCTGTCCGATTGATTCAGGAACCAACTAACAAATGCCAAAGTGCTGTACTTTGTGAATTTCGTTAAACAGAATCCAAAGTGCTATACTTTGTGAATTTTGCTAAGGTTCGAATCTCCTGACCACCGTTAGGTTTGATTTGGGTTTTACACAAATACGTATTCCATTCTGTTAAACTATATGTTTAACTATCAGAATACTCCCAAATATACAATCAAACAAGCTGTTAAATCATCAGAAGATTCAGAACAATAAAGTATACTCTTAATTATCAGAAGGAGTAGAATCAAGAAGCTTGTTAAATCAATACTGCATGCTTATGAAGTGAGTCATTCTCTTTTTACCAAAATTTCTTTCAAAATCATGTTTATTTTCAAAGTTATAATTACAGGGATTAAGTCTTTGTAATCTCCAAATTACAGCCGGTATGTGGGGTTTTGTATACAATACTTGATAACCGTCACCATTGGACAACGAGTTAGCCAAGGGGTGATATGACCATAGTCACAGACACCATTGGACAACGAGATAGCCAATGGGTGGTCGAGTGACAAATATCGTTGGGTAATTGGTTGATATATATAAACATTGTAATCGCTCTTAATACTATAACTTATAACACTGTTTTCTAGTTATACTTTGCAGTGATTAAGTCTTTGCCAATCTTAAAGAAGCAAATGTAAAAACTCTTAATACTGTAAATTATAACAAATGTGTTTTGTACAAAAATGAATGAACTCACCAGTATTTCCTGCTGACCAAATGTTTTTAAAAACGCGTTTCAGGTAAGTATAGTAGATCGGAATAAGAGTTGGATGCGGCACCAACAAGGCTTATAGAAGTGGCTCATTTTATCAATTAAATTAAATTAAGAAAAGTTGTTTTATGTATTCGGGATTATCCATATTAAAGCTACCTTTCAAAACATGGTTTTATCCCATCTATTTAATAAATAAAATCCGGTGTTTTCTAAACTCTGATAATTTTCCTAGCTCACGGTCCTGATGAAATTTCCGCTGCACTACTTTTCAAAATACCACCAGTACCACTTGGCTGCTCACGGCTCCCGATTCCGTACAGGGTGGGGTCGGGGGTCGTGACAGAAGGTGGTATCAGAGCCACTGATTTAAGCCAATAGGTGTTGTGATAATAATACCTAAGCTTAAATAAAAGAGTTAGGAAATTACTATTAACTGGTAGCACACATGATAGCATTTACACTTGAACTTAAGAAAAGATGCCTTAGTATAAGCTCCGAGATAAGCTAAATACTTGTATACTTAAAGTATGAGGGGTTTTGGTATGCCGTGAGAATGATAACTAGAACGTTGCAAGTACAATAAATAAACAATAACACTGGACCACTGTTATTTCCTTATTTATTGGTACTACTTTGTTCTAAAATATGATCCGTCCGGTAAATACTAAATTTCCTGCTTCTTGTTGAAAGTCATAATGCATTTTCCAAATCATGATTTAAGAAAAATACTATTTATGGGAAATATAAATTTCTTCTCCGGCAAGACTGGGTATGGTGTAGCAGACTCTCCAGCTTGTCCGGATATAATGGGGTTACCTCTCCGGCGAGAACCGGATAAAATGGGGTATATAATATGTCAAACAAGTGACAATATTTCCCTAAATAGTATCATGATCTGATATCTGACTTGTTTTTGGAAAAAAAATCTGTTTAATACATTGACCTTATGAAGGGTATGTATATTACAGCATGTGAAATATATGATTATATAGATATGTATATCTATAAGAAATTCCAAAAGTCATAACGATTGACAATTTAAATCACGAACATAAGTGTCAATAATAATTCTAGATTTCTTTATCAGAAATCTCTTGCATATGTCTATAATTCTGATATCAAACATTATTTCGTTTGATCATCTGTCTCGTAACTCGTGCAACAGTATAAACAATGGAAACCCTTTAAGTTGGAACGCCATTAAAAGTATAAGAATTTCCACTGCGTTACCACAAACTATTAACACAAATATAAAACATGTAAAATTATGCTTAAATTATACGTCCACAGACGTCAAAGTATATCACACACGACTTTCAAGGCAAGACCTTTGGAAAATATAATTGGGCATCCCGTCAGTGGAAGAACTACTAACCAAAACGCAACACTAGGCCACGTGATCCTACAAACGACATGAAGCTTGCTGAGGTACGATAGAACAAGATTTCACAACAATCGGTGCATAGTCTAATCCAATTCTTGACGCTGCAAAAGAAGTCACATACCTTTACAATCCCCTTATTCCATTTTATTCGACATTCTCTGATAATGTCACTTAACAACGATTATCACACGAAATTCCAGATAAAGTTCTTATATTTCTTTCGATGAAATTCTGATTTCTGCATATAATAAATTGACTTTCGCGTTTCTATTTCCCCTAATGGTCATCATACCATGAGGATTTCTTTCATAGTAGCGAATATTGATCTGTTTCATTTCTTGGTAAATTCACACATTACACATGCACTGTTTATTACGCATGTGGTTCGTTTGATTTATGAAGACCACTGGAGGGCTTCATTCTAATTTGTTGTTTTATCAAAAGTTCAAATCTCGTTTTGCTATACTTGATCTTTGCATTGTAAACCACATTTTGCAAAATAATGACTCTTTGATATCGAATCGATGAATTTCTTGAAAAACTCGATTTTATTTTGAATAGTATACATGGTTTTGTTGTGACCATGTCAGAACTTTCTTATTGATACATGAACTCGTTGTGTTTAAACCAAGTTCCATTGTTTGAACTTGCTTGTAATACGTATTCAATTCAAGGTCCCATATGATGGATTAAGGCCATCATATTCAAATTAATCCCAACAAGTCGTTCAATTGCTTTGAATCATAACAGGCTTGTTTGGTCTTCGGCTTCATTAAATTGTTTCTTTGATCACGATCACCTTGTGGTGACGTTTTCACAAATTTGAAGCTTGCGCTAATCTCGTTTGCACACATCATATACGGACTTAATTATTTATTTGTTTATCTTGAATCCGCTTTGTTGGTTTATCCTATAAAAGCAATCTTAACACAATCGTGTGCTAATATGATGATACACAAATTAATGTCATATTTCAGTGTATCTCTTAAACAGTTCTTACAACATCAATCGAGCCTTTCGTGATATTTAGTGCTTTATCATCGTTGATCAAAAAACATTATTAAATTGTTTCAATTTCAATTGAAAATCCTACTAGATTTGTTTTAAACAAACATTCGGACTTACTTCATTTGATTTAAAACACGGTGAACTCGTCCATTCACCGCTATTATTATTTCGATCACTACGACACCTTGTGGTGGCGTTTTCTTTAATTTGAAACTTGAGCTAATCTCCTTTTCACATCTGATGTACGGATTTATTTATTTAATTTTGTTAGCTCATTATCTTAAAACAGTCTTAATACAATTATGTGTTAAGATAAGAGTACCCAAATTCATATTATATACCGGTGTACCTCTAAAGTTTCTTTCATCCTTGATCGAAAATTCTATGATATTTATTTGGTCTTATCATCGTCAATTGAAAATCCTATTCGAAATGAATATCCAAAATTACTTCATTAAAGCTTTCAGTTGATCACACAGTGAATTTATTCGATCACCATAATTATTGAACTATTTCAATCATTACGACACCTTGCGATGTCGGTATAAACTTGTAGCTTGCGCTAATTATAATCATACGAATCATTCAAAACCACGTATGTCTTTCGTTTAACTCATCATTTAAAAATAGTCTTAATGCAATTATGTATTAAGACAATGATACACTAACTCTGTTATATATTGGTGTATCCTTGTAATTCAATAAATGTCAACCCATTGATTTTTCTTATATCATAACTTAATAGTTGACAAATTATTTTCGTATTTCTATTTCATTCGAGCTTGTTGATTCCGAGTCGTCCTCAGTTGACAATCAAAGTAAGTTTCTGTTGACAGTGAATTCTATTGTTTCTAAAGTCATTCACAACTTATAAACATTCAACGTAGACATCTACTGATCATATATCTCTTTTGACTTGAACCTAGTCACCTTGGAAATTATATCATTTCATCTCATTCGTTTGACATCGATTTCTTGAATTGATTCAGTTGAATTATTAAGTCCTATTTATTGTATAACTCATATTCACAAAATTTGATATTTTGATTCTGTACCATCTATCTTAATACTATTCTTATTGACAAAGGCGTGACATAATTCTAAAAGAGATATCGTAGCCCAAATCTCGAGGACGAGATTTAAAACAAGGTGGGGAGGATGTAACAACTCTCATTAAAAATACTATTTCTTATTTTAATTTGCCCAATAGGAAACCCTAATTGAGACACCCAAGTGATCCTGCATAACCCCTAAAATTTTCAGAACAATTGGAATTAGGATCAGGGCCACTAAAACTTAGGGGGGGTAAATCCCATTCGATATTATCATCACAATTTACGTGGAAATTGAATTTTAACGATCTGTCAACTCAGCTAAGCTAGTTAGGTACGTGGCTACCCTATGCTAAAACCGACCCCATCGCGCCACGCGACAGAGCCTCGCGCCACGCGGGCGCGCCTTTTTCCAGCTATAAATAGTGGGGTGTGGGACTTGACATTCTGCGTTCGTTCGACGTTAAAATTCATTTCGTACGTTGAGTTATCGACTGCTTACTACATAACACACACTTTCACGTAGAGAGACGCTGCTACGAATCCAGGGTATTAACTCGATCACTGCTACAATTCTTTCCTTTCCTTCAGCTTTTATTATAGTAAATAGTAGCTCGGGATTATACCTTCTAATTCCCGAAACTCTACCCGTGGTTAGGGTAATAACTCTAATCGCTGCTACGATTCAATGTCCGATCGATTGAAACTATCCGATGGATGTTTAAGTGTTGCCCGTAATTGGGCTATGCCTTTGTCATTCGTTGTGAGGGTTTTGGTCTCGTGAGTTGTCATTAAAGTTGAATTGAGTTAATACACTAATACGAGTTCCATTATGTCTAGAAATTAGAACTCGTAATCAGGGAGCTGCTAGAATATTTAATAGCTAAGTAAATTTCGTAGTTAAATAAATTTATTAAACGTACTAATTACGTACACTTAGTTGTTGAGATAACTTAGCAATTAAGAAACCTTAATAAATAAGTTAAACTTAATCAAGTTAAGTAAGATTAATTAACCAGTTAAGAATGATTAATTAAGTTAAGTATGATTAATTAATCAGTTAAGCAAAATTAATTAAGCTAAGCAAGATTAATTAAGTTAAGCAAGGTTAATTAAGCTAAGCAAGATTAATTAAGCTAAGCAAGATTAATTAAGTTAAGTAAGATTTATTAATCACCTAAGTAGATATACATGAAAAATAGATATATATGGGATAGATATTATCTAAGGAAGATTTTATCTAAGGAAAATATTACCTAGAGAAGGTATTATCTAAGGAAAGTGTTATTCAGGGAAGGCTTTATCTGGGGAAAACTTATCTAGGGAAATTCTATATATGGGTAAGACTTATCTTCTTACCTATAAATAGGAAGCTTAGGAATTCATTTCCTTTGCTCATTTCTTCTATTCTTCTCTCTATACATTAGTGTTCTAACCAATAATCGCCGATGCGATGTTCTGTACGATCGATTCAGGAACCAACTAACAAATGCCAAAGTGCTGTACTTTGTGAATTTCGTTAAAAGGAATCCAAAGTGCTATACTTTGTGAATTTTGCTAAGGTTCGAATCTCGTGACTACCGTTAGGTTTGATTTGGGTTTTACACAAATACGTATTCCATTCTGTGAAACTATATGTTTAACTATCAGAATACTCCCAAATATACAATCAAACAAGCTGTTAAATCATCAGAAGATTCAGAACAATAAAGTATACTCTTAATTATCAGAAGGAGTAGAATCACGAAGCTTGTTAAATCAATACTGCATGCTTATGAAGTGAGTCATTCTATTTTTACCAAAATTGCTTTCAAAATCATGTTTATTTTCAAAGTTATAATTACAGGGATTAAGTCTTTGTATTCTCCAAATTACAGCCGGTATGTGGGGTTTTGTATACAATACTTGATAACTGTCACCATTGGACAACGAGTTAGCCAAGGGGTGATATGACCATAGTCACAGACACCATTGGACAACGAGATAGCCAATGGGTGGTCGAGTGACAAATATCGTTGGGTAATTGGTTGATATATATAAACATTGTAATCGCTCTTAATACTGTAACTTATAACACTGTTTTCTAGTTATACTTTGCAGTGATTAAGTCTTTGCCAATCTTAAAGAAGCAAATGTAAAAACTCTTAATGCTGTGAATTATAACAATTGTGTTTTGTACAAAAATGAATGAACTCACCAGTATTTCCTGCTGACCAAATGTTTTTAAAAACGCGTTTCAGGTAATTACAGTAGATCGGAATAAGAGTTGGATGCGGCACCAACAAGGCTTATAGAAGTGGCTCATTTTATCAATTAAATTAAATTAAGAAAAGTTGTTTTATGTATTCGGGTTTATTCCATATTAAAGCTACCTTTCAAAACATGGTTTTATCCCATCTATTTAATAAATAAAATCCGGTGTTTTCTAAACTCTGATAATTTTCCTAACTCACGGTCCTGATGAAATTTCCGCTGCACTACTTTTCAAAATAACCACCGGTACCACTTGGCTGCTCACGGCTCCGGATTCCGTACAGGGTGGGGTCGGGGGTCGTGACAGAAACGACCAATCCATCCCGTGATGATTATTATAAAAAGGCCATTTACCATCAAAACAAAGCAGAACCTCCAAGAATGAAGCAACTAGAAGAAGCTCCAAAAGAAAAGTCAAGAGCCTTAGCAGTTATTGTAACAACTCTCATCAAAAAGTACTATTTATCACTTTAATTTGACCAATAGGAAACCCTAATTGAGAAACCCAAGTGATTCTGCATAATCCCTAAAATTTTCAGAACATTTGGAATCAGGATTAGGGCCCCTAAAAATCAGGGGGGGGGGGGTAAACCCTATTCGGTAATATCTTAACAGTTTGCTGTCAAAAATTCAAAATAACGCGAAACCAACTCAGCTGAGCTATGCAGACACGAAGCAACCCTATAGTAGACTAGGGTCTCTCGCGCCACGCGACGCGAACAAGGGGACCTCTCGCGTGGCGCGAGGGGGCGGTTTTTCATGTATAAATAGTAGCGTTTGTTTCATGCAATTGTGCGTTAGTTCGACGTTCAAACTCAAATTGTACGTTGAGATATTGTCTGAATACTACAATAAACACACACTGATCACGAAGTGCTGCCACAATTCAGGGTAATAACTCGATCGCTGCTACGATTCAATGTCCGATCGATTAAACTATCCAATGGATGTTTAAGTGCTGCCCACATTAGGGTTTATGCTTTGTCATTCGTCGTTAAATCGATGGATGTTTAAGTATCGCACTTTGTCATTCGTTGTGAAGGTTTTAATATCGTGAGTTGTCGTAAATGCTGTATTAAGTTACTAACCTAGTTTGTGTGCTTGATTATTTAAACTAGGTTATCAAGGCTAATCAGTAGGCTAAGCTCTGTTCATAAATAAATCTGCAATGTGAGTCATTCTCTTTTTATCAAATCTGTTTACAAAAGTATGTTTATTTTCAATATTATAATTACAGTGATTAAGTTTATGTAGTCACCAAATTACAGCCGGTATGTGGGGTATTGTGCACAATATTATTGTTTTTATCACTTTAGGTGGGTGAACCTAATTAATGATACTCGTTACTATTGGGTGAACAGACTCAATAGTAATATGACCACAGTCACCGAAACAAGTCGATGACAAGTACTGTGGGTATTTGGTTGAAATAAACATTGTAATCTCTCTTAATACTGTGAATTATAACAAACGAGTCGTTTTAGCAAAATGAATGATTCACTCAGTATTTCCCGCTGACAAAACCTTTTTAAACATGTTTCAGGTGATCTGTTGTGATCCAGGAAAAGTGCCATGAAGCACTATCAGCTTAAGGAAGTGGCTCAGTATAAAAATAAAGAAAAATGTTTTGTAAAAAAAAGATTTCTTTGTGAAATCTCAAGATTGTAAATTACCGGGTTTTATCCCGAGTTGTGAAATAAAATAATCGGGAAATATTTCAGTTTTTAAAATGATCCTGAAGAAACTTCCGCTGTTAAACTCACTTAATTAAATACCACGGGATTTCTGTTCCGCGGCTCCTGAAAGGGGTAAAACCGGGTCGGGGGCCGTGACAGTTATTCACGATGATGAGGGTTTTGACTGAAGTGAACTGTTACCTGAAGAAGATGTTGTGGGATATGCCTTCATGGCAAAGATTGTGCCATTCAAAGACACCCGTACTGAGGAAGAAAAATATGTCAACAGAAAGGTGTTAGCACAAACCATGAAAGACAGACATTATCGTGCATGGAAAGAGGCAAAAAGTGAAAAGAGATGGGATGCTGACAGAGAATGCTATTTGGATCCTAAGGGAAATATACTTGTTGAACCATCAACGCTTCTTGTTGAAACTCTTATCGAACAAATAGCAGAACAGGAGGAAGAGAGACAGAGAATGTGGGCAAGAGAAGCTGAGGAAGAGAAGTTAAAATTGCAAAAGGTCGATGATGGGATTATCGACACGACGAAAGAGATGAATGCAGAG
The DNA here is from genome assembly GCA_030545235.1 of Helianthus tuberosus. Lineage (NCBI taxonomy): Eukaryota > Viridiplantae > Streptophyta > Magnoliopsida > Asterales > Asteraceae > Helianthus > Helianthus tuberosus. The sequence continues at coordinate 34,100 of JARYGA010035165.1, read as the reverse complement.
ATCCTAAAGAAAATGGCAGATAAAGTGCTCGCAGCAAAGGAATTAGAGGTAGATTCTAAGTCCGAAACTGAGTCAAAGAGCAAGGTCAGTTCTAATGATTCAACAAATGGGTCAGGTAAGACTGATAAAGCCAAGATTGATAGTGACTGCAAAAATTGCATGAAAAACTGCAAGATTTGTAGTACACATGCATATCTCAGTGCTAAAAAGACTGAAGAACTGACTGAAAGAGTCAGAGAAGTTGAAAATCAAATCTTAAGTCGTGACAAATTGGTGAAAGCTTCAAATGATTGAATTAAGGAATTAATTGAGAAACTAGAAAAAGATAAAATTGAAGTAGACCGAGTAAGAAAAGAAAATGAAAAGTTAATTCATGAAAATCGACAACTTTCTGAAAATCATGAAAAGCTAAAAAGAACGATAAAAGATTCTGATGAGAGAAATAGTAAAACAAGCAAAGAAAATTTTCAATTGTTAGGAGTCCTTCGGTCAAAAGAAAAGCAAATCAACCAACAGCTGGATGAGATTGCTAATCTGAAGCTTTAGTTTCAGGAAGCTAAGATGGAAAATGAACGCATCAATCTGAAACTCAACAGTTATAACTCCGCAAGTTTTGTTCTTCAACACATAGTTCCCAAACCCATTGGGAAGAACAAAGCCGGCGAAGATGTATACTCTGATGGAACTGGGGTTGGGTATCATCAAGTTCCACCGCCTATGTTGAATAATTTTTCAAAGAAAAAATCTGGGTTGGTTAACAATGATGAAATAAATGAAATTAAACTTCCAGAAACAATTGACATCACATTCACTTCATCATCTGATGAAGACAGTGTTCAGTCTGAAGTTGTTAAAAATGTAGTTGAAAATGTTTTGAAATATGACAGTGATTCAACTGAGGACGAAGAATGCTTTTTGAATAATTACATTCCGAAATCAATATCCAAAAACAACTTAAGTGAAAAACCTACTCTTGTGATGTACAAGATGTCGGGTTCAGATAAGTTGTATTCGGATCTTGAGTTTCCATTAGAGAATGTGAATGTCGACAAATTGAAAAATGTTTTTAAACTGGTTGAGATTGATGTTTGTGAAATCGAAGGTTTGAAACGTTCTGAAAGACAATTGAACTTTGTAAAAGATAAATCCTACTACAAAAAACCTGTTGTACCGCCACGTTTTTCTAACAACAACCAAAACAAATGGTCGGGAGGTTATCAGTGTGGTAAGAATAATCAAAGAAGGAACTTTCAAAACAAGAAATTTGTTGTGAAAAAGGTGTTTGTGAAAAGCTCGAGTTCACACTCCGAGCAAGAATCTGAGATTTTTTCGAAAACTAATGAAGAATTCTTTAAGAAGAAAGCCTCGCAGCCTCAGACCGAAGGCACAAGTCGGGTAGTTGACACCCGAACATGCTTCAAATGCAATCAAGTTGGATACATTGCACGAAAGTGCACCAACTCGAAGCCTAAGTCTGTGGTTGTCGAGAATCCGAAAAGAAAAGATGATGTAAAAGGAAAAGCTCCAATGTTTGTTGAGAAAAAGATTTTAAAGAAGGAAAATGCCAAAGTTAAAACTGAATTTGCAAAAGAGTCAGTTAAGAAAACTGAACCCGTAAAGAAGTTGGTAACTAAAAATGACAAATTTTACAAGCGGGTTGCGTCATCTCAACAAACATGGAATCCAAAATCTGTTGAAAAGAAAGCAAGTTCTCCAAAACCAAAGGTTTCAGAGTCTGCAAAACAATCATCTTCTCCCACACCGGTAAAGATGAATGTTCCTTTGGATTACTATGAGAAACTTGAGAAACAAACTTCTACTCCACCAGAGAAGAAGTATGTTCCGAAGAAAGACCAACCATCTGGTCAACCTCAGAAAGACGAATTTTTCTTATACAAAGAGGTTGAGGTTGGGACTGAACAAAATTTAAAGATGAATGACAAAAATTTCCTGCCATTGTACACCAAAACCACAATTCTAAACGTCAAGCTACCTGAGTCGAAAGAGGCTTGGGTTGCTTCAAAATCTCACTAAATGTTTTTGAAATGTACAGGAGCTTCCGAGATCCGTCTCACGTTGGATAATGGATAGTGGAGCTTCTCGGCACTTGACAGGGAAGAAAACCCTACTGTATGATGTTCGAGGGTTTAATGGAGGATATGTGGGATTTGCAGGCAATCAAGGTGGTCGTATAGTTGGTGAGGGAACTTTATCGAATGGTATTGTCACGTTTGAAAGAGTGAACTACATCGCCGAGCTGGAAAACAATCTTCTAAGCATATCTCAAATTTGTGATCGTATGTATTCGACGCACTTCACAGACAAAGAATGTTTGATATTGAAGCCGGGGTTAGTCATCCCCGAAGAGTGGGTCATCATGAGAGTACCAAGAGTCGAGTATCTGTACGTGTTGGACATGAGTGTAGCAACTACTACCACGGGTCAGGCTCACTGCTTCATGTCAAGAGCCACGGAAAAGGAGTCAAAACTATGGCATCGAAAGATGGGCCACATTCATCTGCGAAAAATGAACTACCTGGTACACAACGACTTAGTAAATGGGGTTCATCTGAAAGGTTTTCATCTTGAGAGGGAGTGCATTAGTTGTATCAAAGGTAAACAGCGAAAGAAATCTCACCCTGGAAAGAAAATGAACTTAGTCTCGAGGCCGTTGGAGAGACTTCACATGGATCTTTTTGGTCCTGTGAATGTTAAAAGCATAACTGGGGATCTCTACTGCTTAGTTGTCACAGACGACTATTCGAGATTTTCGTGGGTAACGTTTATGAAGACAAAAGATGAAACATTTGAGAGTTTGATGACAATGTTCAAAAAGATTGAAAACTTGTATCGAACTCGAATTAGAAGAATAAGAAGTGACAACGGTACAGAGTTTAAGAACAACAAAATGGAAGAATATTGTGATGAAAGAGGTATACTACAAGAATTCAGTGCGCCTTACACTCCGCAGCAAAATGGAGTAGCAGAAAGTAAGAATAGGACGCTGATTGAGACGGCCAGGACGATGCTTGCTGATTCAAAACTACCTGTCAATTTCTGGGCAGAAGCAGTGTCAGCCGCTTGCTATACGCTCAACCGGGTTCTTACGATGAAGAAGTTCAACAAGACGTGTTTCGAGCTGATTAACAACCGCAAACCTAACCTGAAGTATTTGGAACCGTTCTGGTCTCCCTGCACATTTCTAGAACCTTATGGTAAATTTGGTCCAATGAGCATTGAAGGTATATTTGTGGGATATGCAAGCCCATTGAAAAGAGTCTTTGTTCCAAGCCTGAAGCGGATCATCGAAGCACATAATGTTGAGTGTCAAGGTTATACTATGCCACCTTAGAAACCTGCCGACTCATGGCGTTTCAATTACGACACTCTGTGTGACTCATTTGACATAGAGGAAGAACCATAGTTCTTTGATGAGTTGGATATTCTAAGAGAATATGAAGCATCACAAGAAAGATTCCCAGCAGAACCTTATAGTCGTCAACGACAAGCTTCAAACGATGATGAAGCGGGTCCAAGCAATACTGGAGAGAATGATGATGTTATGCAAACTCCGACATCTTTAGAACGTGAACAAGCTCCTAACAATCAGACGACAATCAATGATAATTCAGAATCTGATGAAAGGCCATCATTCGATCGTGGTGATTCAGAGTCTGAGGGGGAGCAAATCCAGTCTCCAGATCAGACAATCCCAGTCAGTGAACAAGTTGCAAACCAAAACATTACGAATTTGGAAAGTGAGGTAGATGTTCCAGGCGAGGTGATGCCAAGAACTATTTCATACCATCTAGAAGAGTTAAACATTGGAGAGTTGCAATCAGGCGTCCGCACTAGATGACAAATTGACCAAGGCCTTACTTGTTTTTATTCTACAGTCGCTCCTTTACAAAAAGAGTTTTCACTTAGTTGTTTCATTTCGCAGATTGAGCCGCGAACGTACAAGGAAGCACTAACTGAAGATTCGTGGGTCAATGCTATGCAGGAGGAGCTTAGTCAGTTTGAGAAGTTGGGTGTATGGAAATTGGTGGACCTGCCTAATGGTCATAGGAAGATAAACACCAAGTGGGTGTTTAAGTGTAAAAGGGATGATCGAGGGGTTATTGTTCGCAACAAAGCTTGACTCGTTGTCCAAGGTTTCAGTCAGCAGGAGGGTATAGATTTCACTGAAGTGTATGCTCCGGTTGCTCGACTCGAAGCGATCAGAATCTTCCTAGCATTTGCATCTTGGAAAGGATTTAAAGTGTTTCAGCTAGATGTGAAGTCGGCATTTCTCTATGGCAAGGTGAAAGAGGAGGTTTATGTCGGACAGCCACCGGGCTTCACCGGCCCAATTCACAAAGATAAAGTTGATCTCTTGGATAAGGCGTTATACGGCTTACATCAGGCCCCGGGAGCCTGGTATGAGACCCTGTCTCAACATCTGTTAGCCAACAACTTCATCCGAGGAAAGGTAGACGCCACTCTGTTCACAAAAGAAGTCGACGGCCATCTTCTGATAGTTCAAATTTATGTGGATGACATAATTTTCGGGTCAACAAATGAACAACTCTGCAAAGATTTTGAAAAAGTTATGAAGCAGAAGTTTGAAATGTCATCAATGGGTGAGATGAAGTTCTTCTTAGGGCTTCAGGTTGATCAACTGCCCGAGGGAACTTTCATACATCAGACAAAGTATGTTCACGACGTCTTAGAGAAATTCGGGATGTCTGGGACTGCTCCAAATTCCACCCCGCTAGCGACAAACCATGGAATAAACCCTGATCTCACCGGAGAGAAGGTGGATGAAACGTTGTATCGCTCCATGATCGGATCACTGATGTATTTGACGGCATTAAGACCAGATATTATGTATCCAACCTGCCTCGCAGCACTGTTTCAGTCAAGCCCCAGAGCCTCGCATATGATAATAGTGAAAAGGATATTACGCTACCTGAAAGGAACTACATCACTAGGGTTGTGGTATCCAAAGGATGTCGATTTCACACTCGAGGGATATTCTGATTCCGATTTCGGATGCTGCAAAGTGAACGCTAAGTCAACAACAACGGGATGCCAGTTTTTCGGACTACGATTGGTCACCTGGCAATGTAAGAAGCAGACCTCTGTCGCTTTATCCACATGTGAAGCCGAATATGTATCTGCTAGCAGCTGCTGCTCTCAGATCCTGTGGATCCAGCAACAGATGCGAGACTACGGTTTGCAATTTCTTAACTCCCCTATCACTTCATCCGAGACTGTTTTGAGAAGAAGTTGATACAAATAGAAAAAATCCACACCGATGAACAAAAAGCTGACTTACATACCAAAGCATTTGACAAAACTCGTTTTCAATATCTTTTGAAACTTAATGGTATGAAGTTACTATCGGTTGCGGAGGGGATTCTTGGCGTAGATGAAGGTACCACTGTAGATGATGTTGAAAAGCAATCTGCAATGGTTTGTCGTTTTTTTACTTGTTTTGGTATTTAGGGGGAGATAGGTTTATATTTTCAGAAAATACAAAAACAATAAAAATTTCAAAACCCAAAAACAATAGAAAACCGAAAAAGACCTTGTGTAAAATGGGAAAATGATAGTACATCAGCTAGACAGTTGCAGTATGCTAAAGAAATGTAAAGATTAAAAAGTATTAAGCAGTCTCGCTGATGATATGCCAATAGGTTTTTACACATTTAGTAAGTTTGTTCGGGATATAAACCTAAATCATAACTTACTTTTACGTGGGGAACATCTCTCGGATATATAGGTAACTCCTGAAATCTTGTTTGAAGGGCTTTCTATTTCTGACATACTAGGTCTTTGTACGTGATGATATCTGGGGTATTATACCAGGACTTCTGATTTTGCGGGAGAAAAAGCCTAGTCCTCGTATAATACTCTGCGCTGCTTTATTCTTAAAGCTCACCCTCAGCATAAAAAATGATGAAACATTGAAAAATGCTAATCATGTGTTGTTGAAAAGAAGATCCCCAAGGGGGACACACCTAAAGTCGAGCCATCATCTCTCTGACTGAACGGAAGTTCTAACCTGAGCTCTCATGGCCTCGCATTTACCCCTTACAGATATAATTAGTGTGCACTCACCTGTAAGACTGAATATAGGAGTCTGGATACGGGAGTATATTCTGAGGTGGGACACGCGTATAAGTTAAGATCTTAAAACACTAAATTCGTATCTTGAACTTATTGAAATTTGTGTGAAAACTTAAGTGGATCAGTATATAGGCAATCTAAACGAATTGTTTAATTCTGAGTATGAAATCAAAGCTTAACGGTACTTGTAGCTTGTCGGTAGTTGATATGATTCCCTAACACGCTCACCAAAAATATGTTTGTAAATAGTTTACATTTACTGTATTTCATTTCATTTCAGTTTAACATTCAAAACACAAAAAGATTTCATAGCTTTCTAGTCTTAAACTTCTTAAAATTCCAAAAAGATTTTATATTTCTGCTTTGTTTTTATCGACAAATCAAAGTGGAAAGCTGATCTTCAGACTCACAGTTTGAGGCAGATGCAGGAAGTTTCTGAGTTGGACAGATGGGTTGGGAGCTTATCATGTTAAACCTGTGAAAATGAAAAGTCAAAACAAGTTCATTAAGTTGAAACTTGTAATTTTCAGAAAAATGTTTGAAAAAGTTTGAACAAAACGTCAGTATGCTTTGCTTCGGGTCAACCAAGGTCATTAAGTTGGACTTGGTAGGCAAATTAAGTACCGAGGGTCATTAACTTGGACCTAGATACTTAAGTGGATTCTTAAAACTGATAAAAACAACAAAAAGTCAAAAAGATCAAAAGGTCAAAGATTAAACGTCAAAGAGGTGAACTTGGCTCGGGCGACAAGTCTATCGAACGGCTGTTCAATCGGACAGTACTCCAATTCAAAGTCACTATAAATAGGGAGTCAACATGTCAGTCAAACTTTTCATTCGTTCGACCGACCGACCGCCCTATTCTCTCTCAAGCTCTTGATTTCTGATCTGTTTTTCTTCACTTTCTCTTTGCGAATCATTAGATTGTTGGTTAGCACAACCTTCTCAATGGCAAAGGTATGTTTTCATGCTCAAATCTGTTAAAAACTTGATGATTATTGACTGTTCTTGTTCAACGTCACTGTCGGAGCTTTAATGCTAGATCTAAATAGATTTAGGCTATTTTGTTGAGATTCAAGCATGAAGTTTTGATCACGAGGGTTAGATCTACAGCTTTACCGGTTCAATTTGCATTATAACTTGTTAAAATCTAGCAGATCTAAGATTAGAACGTGTCGGCAGTCGGTACTATTTTTGTTAAATTAATCCTTGATTAGGCCGAGTTTGAACTCAATGAACATAGGGTTTTGATCGCGATGAGATTCTCTACATAGATTTATGTTCAATTTGATGATTTGACTGAGAAAATTTTCATGTTCATGTTTGTTCTTGAATGTTCTTGAAACGAGGTGCTGACCGATCGGACAACAGTTCGATCGGGCGACAACCTAATTCTATACATGATGTTTTGGTAAATTTCTAAGTATTTTTGCCTAGGAATCTGTGCATTAGATTATAGACAAGTTGTCTTGAAATTTGTGTCTTCATAAATAAGTGTTTTTACAAAAGGCAATCCGATCGGACAACAATCCGATCGAACAACCATTATATTTCACATCATGAACTGTCATTGTCTTGTTTTTTGTGCCATCACAGAAAGTGACAACCCGATCGGACAGCAATCCGATCGGGCGGCTGTTCGTTTCAAAACACTTTGTCACTTAATCATTACATGTCATGGAAGGTGTGGCAATCCGATCGGACAACAGTTCGATCGGACAGCCATCTTTTCACATCTCTATTTCTTAAAAACTGTGAACTCATGACAAGTGACAATCCGATCGGACAACATCTGCAACCCGATCGGACAGCCACTAAACGAAAAAAAGCTTCAACTGTTTCAAGTTTGCCAGTGAAGTGGCACCCGATCGGACAACACTCTGATCGAGTGGTCATCCAATTGATGAATAGTTGATTATGTCAACTTTCTTCATTGAACAAGAATGGCAATCCGATCGGACAGTAATCCGATCGGACAGCCATCCGATCCGTCAGTACTATCACATAGAGAGTATCCCTAGTGTTAGAAAAATTTTTGAATTTTTCAAAAATTTTCATCATCTCTCTTTATGTTCCGAACCTTGTGCATAATAATTTAAAATGAATATTTTGGCAGGGAAAAGGAAAAGACTGGGACAAGGGTCATAACGCCTATTGCTTGCTAGATACAACAAATACAGAAGGTTTATAAAAGATTTCTCCAAGATTGCGCAACCACTCACTTCACTGACTCAGAAGGGTGTCATCTATCGTTGGGGTGATGCACAGGAGTCCGCATTTCAGCACTTGAAGGATAGACTTTGTAGCGCGCCTATCCTCTCATTGCCTGAGGGCACAGACGATTTTGTGGTTTACTGCGATGCTTCCATCCAAGGACTTGGTTGCGTATTGATGCAACGTGACAAGGTCATTGCCTACGCATCATGCCAACTCAAGGTTCACAAAAGAAATTACACTACTCACGATCTGGAGCTGGGAGCAGTTGTTTTCGCGCTTAAGATATGGAGACATTACCTGTACGGTACCAAGTGCACCATTTACACCGATCACAGGAGACTCGAGCATATCTTCAAGCAAAAGGAGTTAAACATGCGACAACGCCGATGGGTCGAACTCTTGAATGATTACGAATGCGCTATCAAGTATCATCCGAGCAAAGCCAATGTTGTGGCTGACGCCCTCAGTCGAAAGGATACTTTACCTAAGCATGTACGTGCATTACAGCTTACCATTCACTCTAGCCTTCCCGCTCAAATTCGTGATGCTCAAGTTGAAGCATTGAAGGTAGAAAACATCAGGGCTGAATCCTTGCGAGGATCGAGGCAGCGACTAGAACAAAAGGAAGACGGCACTTACTATGTAACAGGGCGCATCTGGGTTCCACTTTATGGAAACATACACAAACTTGTGATGGACGAAGCGCACAAGTCTCGTTATTCGGTGCATCATGGTTCGGATAAAATGTACCACGACCTCAAGACTACGTATTGGTGGCCTGGCATGAAAGCTCACATAGCAGCCTACGTCAGTAAGTGCTTGACTTGTGCGAGAGTCAAGACTGAATATCAGAAACCATCAGGCCTGCTTCAACAACCGGAGATCCCGAAATGGAAATGGGAGCAAATTTCCATGGATTTCGTTACCGGCCTACCTAGATCTCAACGCGGAAACAATACCATTTGGGTGATCGTAGATCGACTGACCAAGTCTGCACATTTTCTGGCTATCAAAGAAACGGATAAGTTTTCTACTCTTGCAGACATTTACCTAAAGGAAGTGGTATTAAGGCAGGGAGTGCCAACCTCTATTATATCTGATCGTGACGCGCGTTTTACTTATGAACTGTGGCAAGCAATGCACAAGTCCCTTGGCTCACGTTTAGATATGAGCACCGCTTACCACCCACAGACGGATGGGCAATCTGAACGCACCATCCAAACCATGGAAAACATGCTTAGGGCATGCGTAATCGACTTCGGCAATGGCTGGGAAAAACACCTCCCGTTAGTGGAGTTTTCATATAACAACAGCTACCACACCAGCATCCAAGCCGCTCCATTCGAGGCATTGTACGGACGCAAATGCCGATCACCTCTCTGTTGGGCAGAAGTTGGTGACAGCCAAATCACTGGCCCAGAACTTGTGATAGATACCACCGAGAGAATTGCTCAGATACGACAGCGAATGGCGGCAGCTCGTGAACGTCAGAAAAGCTATGCTGATAAGGGAAGAAAACCACTCGAGCTCCAGGTTGGGGACCGAGTGCTACTCAAAGTCTCACCTTGGAAAGGTGTAGTCCGCTTTGGCAAATGAGGCAAACTCAATCCGCGTTATGTCGGACCATTCGAAGTCACTGAGAAAATTGGCAAAGTCGCCTACAAGTTGAACTTACCTGAAGAACTCAGCGGAGTTCACAATGTTTTCCATGTGTCGAATCTGAAGAAGTGTCTGTCAGATGAGACCCTTATAGTTCCCTTAAAGGAGCTCACAATCGACGACCAGCTACGATTCGTCGAGGAACTGGTGGAGATTACGGATCGAGATGTTAAGATCCTCAAGAGTACCAGGATACCTCTGGTCCGAGTTCGTTGGAATGCTCATCGTGGCCCAGAGTATACCTGGGAACGAGAAGACCAAATGAAACTCAAGTATCCCCAACTGTTTAAGAAAAATGCAACCACTACTGAGGCTGAAGCTACTGCAGAATTTCAGGACGAAATTCCAAATCAACGGGGGGATGATGTGACACCCCAGGAAAACCAGGAAACCAACGCAACTTAACTAGCTTCCTCAGTAACCACGTGCTAAATTTCGGGACGAAATTCTCTTAACAGGGGGAGAATGTGACAACCCTCAAAATCCCATGTATTCCGTACAAATTATTATTGATAATTAAAAGTGCTTGATGACTGTGCTGGATCATTTAACGGCTCTCTGGTTACTGTGTTATGCTTACATGTATTTGTGAATGTACTAATAGTATACTATAAAGTCATTAAATAGTCCGTTATGATTTCCTAAGTGTTAGAAATTAAAAACGTTACAAAAATATATATATAAGACGCTTTACGGATTAATTAAGCAGTTTACCGGAACAACATCGAACCGAACAACCGGACTTCACCCGGAACATAAAAATATTGTCAACGACATTGTTTTTCTTTTTCTGAGCCAGTTAGGGTCCCCGAGTACCCTAACACCCGTTACAAATTACAACACTCCTAATAATTAATTTGGACACCTAGATAACTAATTATAACTTAACTTATATAATTGAAATCCAACCATAAAACCCCAACCCCCCCAACCGTCGGTTCCCATGTGGGGACATCCTCCACAAATTTTGAATACTTTATTTGTTAATGTCTTGTATCTAGATAACACATAATCCTTTGGTTAATCAAGTTTGATGGTTTATAAATTTGACCAAAGAGCTCATTATCACTTACTTCTAAACACCAAACAAAACTTTGCATTTCTTTTCCCCTTCCTTGACCTACTGCCGAGAGCATTCACTTCCATCCATCCATTTTTCAATTTCCTTCAAGTAAGTCCAAGTACATACAAGTGTGAGGGATCACGCATAAGGGAGCTCGGTGCACTCGGGAACACAAGGACCCCTCTACGTTGCTATTAACCACTCGTTTTTCGTCTATTTTCTTCCCTAGCCTCGAGCTAGTAGTAAGTGACCCTAAACATCTTCTTGATCTATTCTAAAGTGGTTAATAAGAGTTTCGTCGGTTGAAAATCACTAACATATAAGATCACCAACTAAAAGTCTACTAAAGTGATGAACAAGGTGGTTAATGGATGAATATTAGTGTAAACCATGTAGATCTTGTGTGATTATGATTATTGGTTGATTATCTGATGTTTTGCTGATTAATATTAATATGTGATGTTTTTGTGGTCACTAAACATGATTAACGGAATCAATCGAACACAAGTTAGTAAGTTAGAAAGTGAAAACAGAATCTGTCCCGGTTTTACAGCCAACTTCAGTTGGCTGTAAACAGGACATAAACTCAACGAAAAACCGATATTTTGAATCTAAAATATGTTATTATGAAATATGGTTCTAATGGCACCAGAATCGTAATTTTTGGACTTCGTTTACTATTTTTAAAGTGTCGATTTGTAACAACAACTTAAGCTGAATTTGGACAGCAATAAATGGGTGTCATACTTTCAGTCATAACCTGAGTTTTGTGATGAATCGGACCATGAAATTTGTACAGTAGATGACAACCGACGCATTTGTAATTACCCCACTGGAATTTCGTAAATCGGACACTCGATGAATTTTTAATAAATTGTTCCGTGGACTGTGGTCAGAAATATATAAATCTGAGTTCAGTCCGGAATATGAATTTTTATAAAATATTGGTAATGAACTGGACCCCGATATTTTTAGGTTATAAAATTTGGAACGTTTAAGACATCTTGTAAAAATTTGGGAATTTTTGGAATAATTAACTATTTTATTAAAATGTCCGAAAACAGCCGGTTTTGAATATAAATGCTGAAATGACATAAGTTGTGACTCGCGTGTCTAAATGTCGAGTATGCTATCTGTGAATGATCTAACATGTTATATATGTTATGTGCATTATCGTATGTTTGATTTTGAGTGGGGAATGGATGGGAAACTTAGATGGGCATAAACCGTTAAAGTGATGCATGTTGTGTGATAGATACGTGTAGGAACTTTGTGTTCTATTTTAAAGCCACTAAATGACTAACTGGTAAATCATACTAGGACGTGATTGACCAACCTTGACTATTAGCTATATTGAGAATCTAACCGAGCAAACCGAGGTGAGTTCACACTTTCTAAGGCATGGGATTCCCGGTGGTTGGGAATGGGTTAAAGAAATTAAAACGGGATCTACATATTCTCCTTGGTTAGGATATGTACGACCATCCTCCATAGGCAGGATGCCATTATTAATCTTACGAATTCTCCTGGTGCAGAATACTTACGTTCGTCCTCCTTGGATAGGACAACAACCTTAAAACTAGCTAGACAAAACTCTATCATGAAGTCCCTCAAATTATATCGACTTAATCGCCGAGGCCAATGGCGAGCGGGTCATTAGTTAATAGCGCTATTAGGTTTAACAAACCTCACACCGTGCCATTCGGACGGGCGTGTACTAATGGACTATGGCAGATTGTCAGTGATGAGAGACACTGATATAGGGCACAACTTATTTGCGTAGCAGTCGATATCATACCGTCTAGTAGTTCACACGGGGAAAGCCCCCACTGCTTATGGTTATGGTTTGGGTAATGATAAAGGAACTGGTTAAACATACTTTCAACTACGGGGTAACCCCCACGGCAATTAAGCCAACGAAAGTCAAACCACGTTTTTCAGAAACAACTTAAAACTAAACAACCAAACGTGAACTCACTCAACTTTGTTGTTGACTAGTTGTTACATGCCTTACAGGTCGCTAGATGGAGCTTGCACGAGGAAGGAGTCGTTGTGGTGTGCGGACTGTTATGTCCCGTGCTTACTATTTAAATCTTTATGAACTTATCAAACTTGTGTTTCGAACTTTAACTTATAAACTGTGAACTTGTGCTTTTGGATTTACTTTTATGCTTCCGCTGTTTAAACTAAAAATCCGTTTACTTCCTTTTGGTCACCAATCGTATTGTGTTTGGTTTTATTTACTAAATTATGTTGTTCAATTTGATTGGTGGTTCGATCCTGGTCACGTCACGCCTCCAAGCGGTGGTACTCCGCAGGGTGGATTTTGGGGGTGTGACAGATTGGTATCAGAGCCATTGGTTATAGTGAACTTGGTTTTTAAAAAGGGAAAAGTTTTTGATAAAACCAGACTATAACCAGTACAGTGCTCAACGATCCACAACGACGCTTCGCTCCACGTGCAAGACTCGACACCATAAGTGGTATGATTTATGTTATATTGTCGGTTAGATAGTTCTCACTGTGCATTAGATAATGTGATAATTTCTATTTGAACCTTGTGTGTTTACTCTCTAATATCGTCCCACACTTACGCACTTTCGCGACACTTTTCTCACCTACGTTGCTTCGTTATGAAGATCATGAGCGGACGCGGAGGACGTATCAACCTCACTCAAGCCCAGTTGATGGTTTTGATCAACGAACGAGTTGCGGAGGCACTCGCAGCAAATCCAGCAGGAGGTATAACCTGCTATATCAACCCACCTTAGGACGTTTAGATCCTACCTTCAGAAACCAACCCTCATGCTTAATTTTGTCCTTTATTCTCGCGCAACAGGTCAACATGCTCAACCTCCTGTGTGCACGTTCAAGACGTTCATGGACTGCCGACCTACCACTTTCAGTGGCACCGAAGGAGCAGTGGGCCTTCTTCACTGGTTTGAAAAGCTTGAGTCTGTTTTCGAGATGTGCAAATGCCCCGAAGACCGTAAGGTGAAATATGCTACCGGAACACTTGAAGGAGCTGTGTTAACCTGGTGGAAGGCACAGGTTCAACTACTAGGACTGGCAGTTGCTAATGCCACGCCCTGGAATGGTTTCAAGGAGCTGATCAAAGAGGAGTACTGCAGTCGGGATGACATCCACAAACTAGAGGTGGGATTTTTCAACCTGAAAATGACGGGGTCTGAGATTGAGGCGTATACGAAAAGGTCAAATGAGCTGGCCATCTTATGCCCTACCATGGTGGACCCTCCCATCAAACGAATTGAGTTGTATCTCAAGGGCCTTGTACCAGAGATCCAAAGTCACGTGACTTCAGCCAACCTGGGTACCATACAGCAAATCATCAAGTTGGCCCATCGACTCACTGACCAGGCGGTGGAACAAAACAGACTGCCCAAACGAATCAGTGCCACAGCTACTTCTGATGCACCTACCGACAACAAGCGAAAATGGGATGGGAACTCCAGTAAGGGTTCTACTTCGGTTCAGTCTCAGCAGCGAAAGACTGATGACTACCAGAGTCCTGGTCAGCAATCTTCCGGTAATCAAGGACAGGGTGGGTACCGAGGGAACCACCCCAAATGCAACCGGTGCAACAAGCATCACAGCGGGCAGTGCAACAAAGGTCGCTGTCAGAGATGTCAAAAGCTGGGTCATGAAGCTAAGGATTGCAGGAGCCCGCGTCCTGTGAATCAGAATCGCCAACAGCAACAAGCTCCACAGAACCACCAGCAGCAACAACAACAGGGCAATAAAGGATGCTTTCAGTGTGGTGCTGAAGGCCACTTTAAGAGAAACTGCCCCCAACTGAACCGGAATCAGAACAACAACAACCAAGGAAACGGGAACCACAATGGGAACAACAATGGAGGCAACAATGGAGGCGGCAATGGGGGAAACAACAATGGTAATGGAGCAAGGGGTTGTGTGTTCGTGATTGGTCAGGGAGAAGCAAGAAATGATCCCAACGTTGTGATGGGTAAGTTTCTTCTGGATGACTTCTTTGTTACCGTTTTATTCAATTCGGGTGCCGATACTAGTTATGTGTCCTTAAAAGTTAGCCAAATGCTTAAGCGTACTCCAACACTTCTAAACACCAAACACACGATAGAACTAGCTAACGGTAAAAGTCTTGAAGCCACACACGTAGTAAAAGGTTGTAACCTCGTCTTAGCTGGTCAGACTTTCTTTATCGATCTTATTCCTATCACACTTGGTAGTTTCGACGTCGTTATTGGGATGGATTGGCTATCTCATCATCAAGCGGAGATTGTTTGTAAGGAGAAAATCGTCCGCATTCCTCGTTCTGGTGAAGAACCTCTCATGATTCGTGGCGACAAGAGTGGTGCTGTCGAAGGCATCATCTCTTTCCTTAAGGCCCAGAAGTGTTTGCGAAAGGGCCACACTGCCATTTTAGCACTCGTTACTGACACATCCACAGAAGAGAAGAGAATTGAAGACATTCCTATAGTGCGCGTGTCACACCCCGACTTTCCACGAGTCACCGGTGGGCCCGGTGGGGAGTATTGTGACGTGGTTGGCAACATAATAGTCAAACAACACAATATATAAACGCACAGCGGAAGCAAAAGATAAATATATTACAATCCGAATATAAAGTAATATCCAGTATTACAACGGAAAGTAAAGGATCCACAGGCGGATCTTAAAAACATAAATTCTATTCAACAGACTTTAGACGCCTAGAACTTGCAAGATTCCTTATTAACGTCCTGAGCAGCTTCCAGCCTATTACGTACTTGTACCTGTCACTTAGACTTTTGAAAATACGTCAGTTTTCACTGGTAAATACACTCAACTGACTCATTTGAAAAGAGTTTAAGAAAATTGATTTAGATGCATCAGGCACAAAATATTTTGACACTTTGATTAAAATGCACAGAGGAAAAATTAATCTTTTATAACTTGGGACAATCATATTTATAATCTTGTAAACAGATTTACATGTTCGTTGTACGTTCAAGGCCCGATGTAGAAACCGAGTCAGATTAACAGACACGCCACAAGTATAGGCCCACAAGAGAGTGAGATACCGTTATTACTTAAGCAACTGTCAGGTGTATGCCTACACCCTGTGCTTAAGACGTGGCCATTTTATAATACAATGATGTCAGGGATATCCAGGACATGGTCATTAACCCCTAAAGGCTTTTATTTCAAACAACACAGATTAAAACGGGTTACCTCAATAATTTAATCAGAATACGATTAAACATTCAATACCCGACCAAGCGGTATTATTATAATACCGTATCCCAAGCCCGTACAGGGAAAATAAGTTAAGAGTATTTACCTGAGCTAGCTCCTGTCTTAAATAGCAAGAATTATAATAACTCAGCCGTATTCACTTAAGTAAGCGTAGGTACAATTTACCGGAAGGCTCAAGTCTGGAATGATGGTATAAATAACCAATTAGAATGCTAACGGGTCTTTAATTAAGCCTAAGCTTAGACCTGTTAGTCTTAAAGAAATATATGGTTCAAACGCACAATTAGGCGAAGACCGGATAGAATGTGATTTAAACCCGACAAGTTCAGAGACTTGCTTAATATGGGTATTTCATACACATTCTGGATTTTGAGATAAAACCGTTAAGGTTTGACCCGTTTAGGCTAGTTTATGTAAACTAGTTACATAAATCTAACCGAACGCGCAATAAGCGTAAGGGTATACATATGAGCCATTTACAGGTTTCCTAAGTTAATATGCTTCATATATGTTGTGACATCAGTAAGATGTCTTTTATTATGCCCGAAACGAATTTAAACACAAACTATGCCCCGTAGGGGTAGTTTGGTCATTTACAAGGTTATAAAAGAGTTTAATTATTAACCTGAGTTACAGGTCTGATATAATCAGCAAAAATACTTAGTTTACTAAGTTATAACAGTAGGGTAAAGTATATATGTGAAATTTATCAATTATAACCAAACTATGCCCCGTAGGGGCATTTCGGTAATTTCACATAAGCCGAGAAGCTCAAAACTGAAGTCTGAGTTTATCAACCTTTTCTTACTGTTAAAATATTATAATTTGCCTAAGATATCAGTAGGTATCAACCCTTGTATGTTTAAAATAGTTCTAGTACATACTTTGCGTTAAAAAGGCGATTAAAAGCCGTTTACGGGTTCTATATACAAAGCTGATATTTTTATCATTCCAGAAGGCTTAAAATAATTTATTTACCATATGTAATCAGTAGCAAAAGTTTTGGAGTTAATTAGACATGTAAAACTCATTTTATAGCCCGTAAGGGCAAAACCGACAATTACCGGATTAAGCCTACGACTACAAATTATGCTCAGCCTAAAATTAATTAAAAATCTTTAAAAATCCCAAAATAATATATTACATCAGTGGGTAAAATATTTTATATCAAAAAGTATGTTTAAATAGGCCATATGCTAATTATGTCGTTTAATTAACATAAAGCCTTCAATTTACGCTAATGAGCATAACTCTCATTCTACACCTCAAACTGATGTCAAACTTTTCATACAAGTCTATATATCAGTAACTAAGGTTTCTACACTTTTACATTTGCAAAAATCACGTTTTAAGGTGAAAAGGGCATAATGGTCAACATATGGGCAATTAACGGAATCATGCGAATTAATTGGTTAACTAATGAACCATGGTGTATAATCATAGAGGGTTATACTAGCATGTAACCTGGTCCAAATAAAGCTCTTTGGTATTTCTAAAACATACCATAACGGGTCAGAACTGAAAGTCAAAGTATAAGTCAAACTATGCGACTTTCGGTTCCGAACCGGGTCTAAACAGGAAATTGTCGGGTTGAACATGTTTAGACATGTTCTTACACTAATTACCAAGTTATATAAATGATCAAACAGGTTGTATATGTTCTACATTGCTTATCATGCATAAATTGTAAATTTAACATTATGCTGACTTTTTATTCGTAGGTTTGACCCGACATTTGACCTAGTTAGAGTGGGAATCAGGGGGAACCTTTTTAAGGGTTTATTACCCACATAATTACCAACTTATAACTACTTTTGATTCGACTAATCACTGGACCATTTGTGATTAATCTTAAAGTCAACCGTTAATTACGACGGTTTGACTTTTAAGCTAAAACTAGGCTAAAACTTAATTAAGAAAGGTTTAGCAAACTTACCAAGGTCCTATGCACAAAATGTGATCACTTGAGAGCAGACTTGAGCTCCAGGAATGATCAGATTGCAAGAATGAAGTGTGAGGAAACTTGTTGCAACTAATGGCCTTATATAGTGGTTTAATCACCACAAGAAGTTGACAAACAAGTCTACTACTGACCACAATCCTTCTACAAGTGTCCCTAAGTGTTTAGGGGTCTCTTGGAAGGGTTTAAGGGCATTACATGTCGTTTAGAAGGCTAAACAGGCAAGTTAAACGATTTTCTGCATCTGGGCGGGCCAGGCGGCCCTCGTAAGATGTTGATATATGTCACGCGGCCCGCATGGGCCTTCTGATCAGGCAAAAACATTTTTAAGATGTTGCATCTCACCTCTTGGCCTTTCGAAAGGTCAACCAAGCTTATTTTCTTGCATTTTGAGCCCTCTATATTGACACATAAGGGCCTCAAGACTTATACTACCTTTTCTAAGTCCTTGGTCACTTCATGTTAACCCGAAAAGTCGTAACTTTCAACGTTGACGCTTTAACCCCTTATGTACGAATTTGATCATAACTTTCTCATACGATAACGAAACTTTATGAAATTTATATCGTGCATTCTAGTGAGCATAATTAACAGTTACAAAGCTTCAGGTTTGTCAAAAGGTCACTCAGAGGTATAACTTAAACCTGTTGACACATTTAACCCCTGCAGTTTGTAATCTCTCACTTTTAGCTTCGCATGATCCATGATTTATTCGTTTGATGCTATAAACAACATGTAGGGTTAATGTACCATATATTTATTCACTGTTGACATTTGGAACTCGTATATTAACATACATCCCATGATTGTCAACTTTAGTCCTTTCAGAACACTCTTTCACACGTTCAAACATATGACACGTGTCAACACATTATAGGACGTGAATTTTCGAGGTGTTACATCTTCACCCCCTTAAAAGAAATCTCGACCTCGAGATTTGCTAAGGTAAGGGAAGTATTTTCTACCTTATATTGGGCTTAATCTTCCCCTGTACCTTTGAGCCTCTAAGGCACTCCAAATGACCTTTATAATAGGCACATGTATCTTTTTGGAGCTTCTAATCCTGTCGATCCTTAATCGACACAGGTTGCTCATACTATCATAGTTCTGCATATCATTATGTGATAGTGCTTTTCGACTTATTGGTGACACGTCGCTAAATCATTAGTGCGGGTCACATTGCGCGCTCCACCAAGCCCCTTAATTAGGTCTTGGCTCGTAAGCTATTTGATCTTGATACATTCGATTTCCTTCGAATGATTCTATATTCTCGAAGCTTAACTAGCCCGATAATTTAACAAATTTAGCACACCCTTCCAGGGTGATATCTATTGTTGAACCTTATTCCTTAACAAGAATTTAGGAGGTTTGCTATTTTCATTAATCCTTAATTTTCTGCCGAATACTGGCATCTTACAGATGATTATGAATTTGCGTGATCTTATTGGTCGTTTCTAATGCAACTTTCAGGTCCTGATGATTGGACTTACCAATCTATTGTCCTATCAATGGACGTTTAACATTCCATCTATACAAGGTCTTCAAAGGAGCAGCCTTGTTGCATATACATTGTTTTGGTCAAAAATTACCGAAGCAATTTAGTGATCAAATTAGTTAAGTGAGGTAGTGTGCTAAAATTATGTGTGAAAAATATGTCAACCAAGTTAGTTATGAAAACAGTTTCAGGATACGGCTCAGGATATAGAGCTGTATCTATGATCAAACAATGAGCAAAAATGTAAAGGTGGACACGTGATATACGAGGAAAGCCCTTGATCAATCTAGATCACCGGCATAAAACCTCGGGAGCTGACAATCGCAGCTGCCTTGTTCTTCAATTGCTTCAAATATCAGGATACAGTGCAGGATGTGGTGCGGATCGACTATGTGTTACAATGAAATTTGAATACAAGTGTGGTGTTTGCAATGAGCTAGAGAGTGAAAGTGTTCGAGAGTGTAAGTGTAAATTGTGTGCCTTAAACTGATCCGCCCCCATCTATTTATAGTAAAGATAATGTAACAAACTATCCTAAACTTCCGGGATCCAGCGAATATTCCCACTCGAACGTTGAGGACCAAGTCTTTCGGGTTCAACGGCTTCCTCATAACAAATACGCCCGAGTCTTGAGGAGAAGAAGTCCTGATGACCGTTAGTAACTTACAGCCATTAACCTGCACGTGTTTAATTCACTCAAACTTAGGATATCGCCCAAGATGTTAGCAATATCCCCGTCCAGTATCCTGGTCACAAATAAACAATAAAAAGCGGGATATTAGTCAGGATATGTATACTCAGAAAATGACCCATAACAATTGTCCCCAAATTTATCGGTTGGTATACCAATCCAACGGATATATTTCAAAAATCTTATCCCATAACTCAAGGCATTTAAAACGAAGCGACGGTCAAGATCACATCGTAACTTCCAACGCGCTTTTTGCTCAATGGAGATCCACAATGCCCCTATATCTTCTATTTTCTTGTTTGAAAAGCAGATATCTTCAACAGAACCTTCAGGTAATTCTCCATTTCTGATTTACTTTCTATCAATTTACATCGCCTTACTCGCAATGGATGCCGAGACCTTCACCCAGCAGAATCTCCTTAAAAATCCCGAAAAGGAGATATGTGCTTTTGACAACGCAGACATTGCAGCTTTAAGAGCCTCCGGCGCTTTCCCTGAGAACACGGTCTTTAGACCATTCGATCGGTCAATCCGATCGGATGTTTCTTCCACTGAATGGGTTTGTTTTCCAGCATATCCTTTTTCGCTAGGTCTTCGATACCCTTTTCCTGAATTCATGATGCAATTCTTTCGAACCACCGGCATCTCTTTTGCTCAAACCATGCCCATGGTTTGGAGAGTACTAATTGTACTTAACCAAATCAAAAACCTCCATTGCTCCGACCTCCGGATCGAGGATTTGCCTATTGCTTATCGCCTCCGATCCCATGGCTCTAGCCAATTCTTGCTCTTCTCGACCTCCAGTAAACCCCTGATTCTTAAAGCCACCAAAAACGAAGACGGATGGCAACGCAAATTTTTCTTTGTCAAACGAAACTCCATTGCTGAGGGTGCCAACCTTCCGGTGGAGTGGTTAACCACCGGTAGGGTCATAAATATTCTCATAGACCATTTGATTTTTATCTTCTATTAATATCCTTCTTTTTGATCTTTATGCAGTGAACTTCAAGGAAGTCGCTCCCCCTACCGCTGAGTCAGAAGAAAGAATCAATACTGTTTACCAGTTACCTGCAATAGACAGGACTTTCACCACACACGTCCCGAGTTCCAGTCAATACTCATCATCTGAAATGTCTGGTAAGGATTGCTTTCAAAATAATTAGTCAAAACAGTATAATAACAAAATGAAGAGTAAAACTTTTTTCCCTTTATGCAGCACCGGCCAAGATTCCTGAAGTCTTTGACCTCGACGAATTGGACAGTTATTCTGATCAGATCCAGGTCAAGAAAGAACCTAGCCCCAAAACCACAGCCACATCCAAACCTAGCAGTTCCAAAGCCATCATTATTCCCAAACCTTCACCGGCTACCAAGCCCCAGAGTTCAAGTTCCCGCAAAAGGAAAGAGCCTGATTCCCCTGTCATTTCTGACACATTTCCTTATGAGAAGTACGGGTTCATTGAAGCTAGCGGGTTCATGACTTCTTTTCTTAATCAGGTTAGTATTCTCATATCATATCCTGCGATTTACATTATTTTCAAAGGTTTATCAATATTAATACCTGTCCTCTTACCTTCGTAGGGTCTTGAGCGTTTGGTTCACCTATATCAAGAATCCTGCAAGCTTAACAAGATGCTTGAATCTAAGCTAAAGGAAGCAGAAATCACAATCTCCGACCAAGGCATGATCGCAGCCGCCAAATCCCGTCACTACGAGGAGAAATTCAAAGCTATAATCCAGGAACACCAAATTGCTCTCAACAAAGCTACTCTTCAAGCCCAGGCCGATCTGGAAGCCGCCCATGTGCAACACGAACAGGATATGGTCAGCTACCGAGAGAGCCTCAAAAGTTCCGTCGTCGTTTCTCTCCTCCAAGCCAGATTGAAGATGGCCCATGAAGCCAAAACATTAGGCTTTGAATTCATTTCTTGGGATATTGATGCTTGGGAGACCAAGCTAAAGAACCTTGTCGGCACCTCTTCCAAATCAGCTGTCGAAGAATCTTCCAAAGCCGTTGAAAAAGCAACCGATGCTGAGAAGGATGCTGAGGCGGATCCCAAGACGGATGTTGCTGAAACCACCATAGACGAAGAAGGCACTACCCCCTAGAGCTTATTTCTTTTAAATCATTCGAACAATTTTATGTTTTTATGAACAATTTTTATTTCTGTGTCGAAACAATTTGATATCCGAAGGTGGATGGGTCCTGGGTTTCAGGATGAAACCTTCGGTTATCAACCAGTATTAATTGCTTCAAGAATAATTTCATCTTTCTATTTTTCTTGCAATCATCTTCCGTCTTTCCTAAGTATAAGTCTTAGCTTTGCAAAAATTGTTATATCCTGATCAATATACTCAACAAAAACTTTTTATTAGATAGGACTTCCAAATGTTCGTTTAACTTTGTAGAAAGCTTTTGAAAAACAATCCATTTTTCCAAAACCTGTTTTGATAATACTTAAATGGTCGAAGTTCCATACTAGTATCAGTTTCAAACACCTTAACCAAATATCCTAAAAAGGATTTTGAGAATATATCAGGATATTTAACATAGTGTTATTAAAAACTTAAACGATGTTTACAAAGGAAAGATCATACCCGGAGTAGGATATAACCCTATTATCAAACCTCAATCTCCTTGCAACTTTTCCAATGAAGATGTCCCCTGTGCGAGGTACTTAGTGCATTAGTTCCGAGCCTTATCCTTTTAACTTTACATCACTACCTTGGTAGGAATATCCCCTGTGTACAATGTCTTCAAATACTTAGAAATCTTCTGAATGTCAGTTTCCATTGTATAGGCAATTTTTTAGGTCCCAAGGGTAAAACCCAAGGATGTACTGGAGATAAATCCCTTGTATCCTGGGGAAAATCCCAAATTTTCATGCGCTACAGGCGGGAGTGTATAAACTCCAAGACTTAGAAAGGTGAAAACCTTTAAACCTTAGAGAGTATGAAAATACCCTTTCGTGAGAGAGGGTGATCAATCCTCATATACCTTTAGGATTCAAGATATAGCCAACAGTAACGAAATTGTCAGCCACTTTTACATGGACTGGTCCCGCCACCTTGAACTATCCCTGAATAACTCGCGCTCCAGGCGGGGTGTTTAAACCCAATTCGGAAGAAAGGCGAATACATTTAAACCTGTGAAGGGATCAGGATCCCTTGTACGTGAGAGAGGGGGCCAATCCTCTAATCTTCCGAAATATCCTGAGTGAGCATCCCGAAGCTATATCCCGAAGCATATACTGCAAAACATCCTTACACTAAGGTGGGTGTTAGCTTGACTAACACCCCTCCGATGCTTAAGTCAGTATTGGGTTACAAAGAACAAATTAAACCAAACATATTTAAAAAAGGTAGAATTCATACCATCCTGAGTTAGAAATTAAATTCTAAACTCACTTGAAATAGAGCTTAAGGTGTATAGCATTCCAAGATCTCGGTAGCATATCCCCCTCCATATTCTTGAGTCTGTATGCTCCTTTCCCTGCTTCTGATTTAACTTCGTATGGTCCTTCCCATTTTGGAGCTAACTTGCCATCGGCAGGATTAGTAGTATTCTGAAAAGCCTTTCTTAACACCCAATCTCCAACCTTAAATCTTCTGGTCCTAATATTCTTGTTATATGCCCTGGATATTCTTTGTTGATATGCTGCCATCCTTAGCCTTGCCGCATCTCTCTTCTCATCTATAGTGTCTAAATCCTGACTCAAGGCTCCAGGATTCTGCTCAGGATCACTTAGGGTAGATCTTGCAGTAGGTATTGTCATTTCCGTTGGAATCATTGCTTCTGCTCCAAATACCAAGGAAAATGGGGTTTGGCCTGTTGCATTCTTTACCGTTGTCCTATCAGCCCACAAAACAAAGGGTAATTCTTCTGCCCATCTTCCTTTTTTGGCTCCAAGCCTTTTCTTTAAGTTATTGACAATTATCTTGTTCGAGGATTCTGCTTGTCCATTCGCTTGAGGATGTACTGGAGTAGATGTTATCATTTTGATTCCCCAACTCTTACAAAAGTCAGTAGTTCTCTTGCTTATAAACTGAGAACCATTGTCACAGATTATCTCGGCTGGTACTCCGAATCTGGTCAGGATATTCCTCTTTATGAAGGATACTACTTCTTGGTCTCTAACTTGAACAAATGCTTCAGCTTCAACCCACTTAGAGAAATAATCTGTCATTTCTAGCATAAAGACTTTTCCTCCCGAAGCTTTTGGTAGTTTTCCCACTATATCCATACCCCACTTCATAAATGGCCAAGGGGAAACAATAGGATATAATGGTTCAGCAGGTTGATGCAGTATGTTACTATGTCTTTGACATGCGTCACATCTTCGAGCATATTCTGCGGCATCTTTTCTCATTGTTGGCCAATAATATCCTGTCCTTAATACTTTTGAGAATAACGACCTGCCCCCAGTATGGTTACCACAATCCCCTTCATGTATATCCTGAAGTACTTCTTTGGCTTCAGGATCCTCCAAGCACCTCAAATACGGTCCTGCAAGAGATTTCTTGTATAAAATATTATTTATAATAGTGAATCGTGATACCTTCATCCTAAATGCCTTAGGATTTTCATTTCCAG
Organism: Helianthus tuberosus; assembly: GCA_030545235.1. Taxonomy (NCBI): domain Eukaryota; kingdom Viridiplantae; phylum Streptophyta; class Magnoliopsida; order Asterales; family Asteraceae; genus Helianthus; species Helianthus tuberosus. The sequence goes on along the minus strand of JARYGA010035165.1, from coordinate 9,072 downwards.
GGATGTGTCCTTCTTTGAGATATCTCATGATTGGATCCGTCCAGGATTTAGGATCCTCTTCAGGATGCTCTGCTCCAGGATCCTGAATACCCGCTACTTCTTTATCCCGAGGATTCGTTGCAGGATATAAGACATGTAATATTGGTATTTGGGTTCCTTCTGGTATCCTGATCGATGATCCCAGATTTGCTAAGGCATCTGCTTCAGCATTATCCTCCCTTGGTACCTGTTTAAGTGTAAAAACATCGAAATATCCTGCTAATTTTTTGAGAATATCGAGGTATTCGATTAATTTCTCACCCTTGACTGCATAGGATCCATTAAAATGGTTAGTAATTAACAAGGAGTCAACATATATTCGTAAATTCTTGATACTCATACTCTTAGCCAATTCTAATCCTGCAATTAAAGCTTCATATTCTGCCTCATTATTAGTAGCAGGAAATTCACACCTAATAGCCTGGGGTAATATGTCCCCCTGTGGCGATTTTAGTAGTATACCTAAACCTACACCTCTTATATTGGATGCACCATCAGTATATAATGTCCAGGATCCTGAAGATTCTTCTAACTGTTGAACTTCTAGGTCTACCTCATCCTGAATATCACTACTGAAATCAGCCACAAAGTCAGCTAAAGCCTGAGACTTTATGGCATTTCTAGGTTCATATACTAAATCATAAGCACTTAACTTTACTGACCACTTGGCCATCCTGCCTGACATCTCTGGTTTCCTAAGCACATTTTTGACAGGATAATTCGTTTTAACATGTATCCTATGCATCTCGAAATAATGTCTAAGCTTTGTCGATGCCATGACTAGAGCTAATATTAATTTTTCTAAATGAGAATACCTAGTTTCAGCATCTAACAAACTTTTACTAACATAATAAACAGGATATTGCTGACCTTCATGGTCTTTTATAAGAACGGCACTTACAGCATTCCCTGATACAGCAAGGTATAAGGATAGTGGTTCACCATTTTCAGGCTTCATCAATAGAGGTGCGGTTGAGAGATATCGCTTCAAATCCTGCAAGGCTGCTTCATGCTTTGCTCCCCATTCAAATTTCTTATTCTTCTTGAGGATATCATAGAATTCCTTGCATTTTTCTGAGGATCTTGAAATAAATCTATTCAAAGCTGCTACTCGGCCTGTCAATCTTTGTACGTCCTTCATATTTGAGGGTGATTTTATATCCAGGATAGCTTTGATCTGCTCTGGGCTTGCTTCTATCCCCCTTTTTGTCACCATATATCCAAGAAACTTTCCTGCCCCCACTCCGAAATGGCATTTAGCAGGATTCAGCTTCATGTTGTATCGATCCAGGATATCAAATGCTCCCTTGATATCCTGTAGGTGATCCTCAGCCTTTTTAGATTTCACCACCATATCATCGATATATACCTCCATGGTGTCCCCCAGCTTATCCTTGAACATCATGTTTACCAATCTCTGGTATGTTGCACCTGCATTTTTCAAACCGAAAGGCATAGCAGTATAGCAATATATACATGTTGGTGTCATGAAAGCAGTGTCCTCCTGATCCGAAGGCTCCATTTGAATCTGCTGAAATCCTGAGGATGCGTCCATGAACATTAACATCTCATGTCCAGCAGTAGCATCTACCATTGCATCGATATGAGGGAGAGGAAATGGGTCTTTAGGACAAGCCTTGTTCAAGTCCGTGTAGTCTACACAGACTCTCCATTTCCCGTTTTTCTTCTGTACCACAACTACGTTAGCTAGCCATCTTGGAAACTTGACTTCTCTGATCATCCTGGACTTCAACAACCTTTCAACTTCCTCTTGGATAATCGCATTCCGCTCAGGAGCAAATTTTCTTCTTTTTTGTTGAACAGGCTTGAATGATTTGTCAATTCCAAGCTTGTGAGTGATAATGTCTTTGGATATGCCTGTCATATCCTCATGCTTCCATGCAAATGTAGACATCCTGCATTTCAAAAAGTTAGTTAACTGTTCTTCAATATCCTGAGGGATATTGGTTCCTACGAGCACCGAGATATCAGGCTTATCCTGATCCAGGATGATTTTCTTCACATCCTGCTTCAAATCCTCCACGATATCCTGGGCCTGCGTCTTTAATTGCTATGCTGTACTAGGCTTAGTTGAGGATTTCATTGAGGATGAGTAGCATTCCTTCGCTTCCTGCTGATCACTTTCAACCTTGACAACTCCCCAAGGGGTAGGGATTTTGATGCATTGGTGATATGTTGATGGCACAGCCTTCATATCGTGAATCCATGGTCTTCCCAGTATGATGTTATAGCAGGATAAGGAGTCCATTACACAGAAACGTTGTATTGAATTGACCCCTTCAACATATACTGGTAACTTTATCTCCCCTACGGTATTTCTAGCTTCTCCACTAAAACCAACAAGCACAGTGGACTTCGAAGTGATGTCCATCGGAGATACATTCATCCTTTTCAACGTTTCCAGCTGAATTATATTGACAGAACTACCGTTGTCTACCAATATCCTGCGTACAAAATGGTTAGCCACATATAATGTTATTACTAAAGCATCATGGTGAGGATCCTGGACAGTATCCCTGTCATCACTATCGAAAGTGATCACTTTATCAGTTGTGAGGGTAGTAATTCTGACTGGTCTGTCTCCCCTCTCGCTCTTAGCTTCCCTTGCATGTCTCTTGGCCACCGAATACGAAGTCCCACAAATATCGGATCCTCCTGAAATAAAGTTAATTATCTTGGCATCTGCTGGGGGTGATGCTGCTCGTTCAGGATCCTTCTCGGGATCCTGCCCTTTATTCTTCTTTTTTCCCAGCAAGTCCTTCAAATACCCCTTGCTTAACAGGTAATTTATCTCTTTCCTTAAAGCAATGAAATCCTCGGTCATATGTCCGAAGTCTTCGTGGAAGGCACACCATTTGGATTTATCCTTCCAATCAGCTTTCTGCTGGTTCTTTCGAGGCCACCTAGCTTTGTCCCCCAAGCCCTGCATAGCATACATTAATTCGGGTATATTAACAGAAAAGCAGTATTCAGATAAGTCAGGATATTCTTCAGGATCCTCGTCTTCAACAACATTCACTTTCTTGTTATCATTTCTGCCGTATGGCCTGGAGCGATATGGCTTATACGAGGTCTCCGATTTCCTGTTAGTTGATTCATAGGTCGAGGTAGAGTTCATCCTCTCCTGCATCTTCTTGTCATCTTCCAGACGGATATATCTCAAAGCCCTGTTACGAGCTTCGTCGAGATTCCTGCAGGGATTCATTACAAGATCCTGATAAAACTGAGAATCCTTTTGTAATCCCATCTTAAAAGCTTGCACAGCTGTTGCAACATCAAGGTGTGGGATATCCAAGGATTCTCGACTGAATTTGTTCAACTGAGAATCCTTTTGTAATCCCATCTTAAAAGCTTGCACAGCTGTTGCAACATCAAGGTGTGGGATATCCAAGGATTCTCGACTGAATTTGTTCACATAATCCCTCAAGGATTCCTGAGGCCCTTGAGTTATCCTGTAAAGATCACTGGTTAGTTTCTCAAAACTCCGGCTACAAGAAAATTGATTGTTAAATAAATTAACCAAATTAGCAAACGAAGTAATTGAGTGAGGAGGAACGTTTAACAGCCATTTTAAGGCTGATCCTGTTAGAGTAGAACCAAATCCCTTGCACAAGCATGCTTCCTTGAGCTCCGGAGGGATAGGGTTAATCTCCATTCTTTCCCTATACTGAGCAATATGCTCTTCAGGATCCGTAGTCCCATCATACAGCTTCATGTTGGGAGTCTGAAATCTTTTTGGGATTTCAGCATCACAGATAGGATATGCAAAGCGGGATATCCTGTGGCTGTCTTGGGATACTTCCGGAATTGGCTGGACTACTCCAGGTACACTGGATATCATGTCCTTCAATTTCTGGAGCTCCCTGGTAAATGTTGACGTTATACCTGCATCCTGCAAAGAGCCATTGTTGTTAGTAGCAAGAATATTATTATTCGACACATTGCCGTTCTGAGGATTTTGGCCATATCCTGAAGCATATCCTAAACTCCTCACAGTCGACATCCTGACCGAAGAGGGTATCTCAGGAGTATAATTCTGAGAATGGCTTGGGACGATATTCCCCCTATTATCCTCAGTGTAAACCGCTGAACTGAAGTTCAAAGCCCTGGGCTGTATAGGAGTGACAGTTTCCTCAACAGGTCTGCTCGAGCTAGCTTTTAAGAGTTGTATTTCTCTTAACAGCATTTGGTTAGTCTCCTGTTGCTGCCTCATTTGTTCCTGCACACTTCCAAATAAAGTCAGAATTTCATCATTAGAGGCTAAAACGGGAGCAGATCCCTGAACACTCCGAGTAGGGATAACATCTTGAGGTTGTGAAGAAAACGGCATCCTTGGAGGAGGTGGTGGAAGCACCGAACCAGTGGTAGCAGATGTTGTAGCAGACATAGTGGAAGAGCTCATGTTTGATCTTGAGGCCATTGTAAACAATGTGGCAAAAAGTTTAGAAAATAGAAAACCGATTAATGATTTTGCAAAGATTTTTAGTAAAAGTAGCACCACTTGCCCCACGGTGGGCGCCAAATTGTTTTGGTCAAAAATTACCGAAGCATTTTAGTGATCAAATTAGTTAAGTGAGGTAGTGTGCTAAAATTATGTGTGAAAAATATGTCAACCAAGTTAGTTATGAAAACAGTTTCAGGATACGGCTCAGGATATAGAGCTGTATCTATGATCAAACAATGAGCAAAAAATGTAAAGGTGGACACGTGATATACGAGGAAAGCCCTTGATCAATCTAGATCGCCGGCATAAAACCTCGGGAGCTGACAATCGCATCTGCCTTGTTCTTTAATTGCTTCAAATATCAGGATACAGTGCAGGATGTGGTGCGGATCGACTATGTGTTACAATGAAATTTGAATACAAGTGTGGTGTTTGCAATGAGCTAGAGAGTGAAAGTGTTCGAGAGTGTAAGTGTAAATTGTGTGCCTTAAACTGATCCGCCCCCATCTATTTATAGTAAAGATAATGTAACAAACTATCCTAAACTTCCGGGATCCAGCAAATATTCCCACTCGAACGTTGAGGACCAAGTCTTTTGGGTTCAACGGCTTCCTCATAACAAATACGCCCGAGTCTTGAGGAGAAGAAGTCCTGATGACCGTTAGTAACTTACAACCATTAACCTGCACGTGTTTAATTCACTCAAACTTAGGATATCGCCCAAGATGTTAGCAATATCCCCGTCCAGTATCTTGGTCACAAATAAACAATAAAAAACGGGATATTAGTCAGGATATGTATACTCAGAAAATGACCCATAACATACATCATTATTATAGAAAAGCTTATCTTAAGGTGAGATGGTTATTCTAACCACTGTTTAACTAATCTTACGAAATAGCTAATCCTTATAGTTAGTCGAACGAATCGTCTATCCTGGCAGGTAATAGCGATTCTTAATTGTTGCCTAAGTAGGGTAGCGGTAACAATGCATAATCAAAATGAACCGTTTTTTTATATTTAACTATACCGAATTCTCCGGATATTGAGTTAGGCTATATGAATCTATATCTTAAAATTTAATTAATCAGGGTTTCGGTTATTCCATAATCAACATGAGTTCTCACAACACTTCAACCCAAAGCGGGATGTTAGTCTTAACTCTACTTGCCTCTTGGGAGGTAAACAGGGTAGTCTTAGGAGAAGGCAATCAAAATACAAGGAGGTTACAGAGATTTACATATCTCAGGCTCCAGTTCACCCATCACTGCTTGTGTTAAATAAGTGACACATTTATGTTACTAGTCCACGAGTTTCCTTAATTGGGAACATTTACTTGGACAATTCCGTGCTGGATATCTCCTTTGAATACCATTAGTTGACTTTAGTATCATATGACCATCGGAATATCTTTGTGGTCCCATGCATTAAACCTCCATACTGATCAGGCATGGAAGCAATCTATGGAACATATTAAGATATACCAATCCTCATATGACGCTTTTTATCATACTGTTTGGTATTCGCAATCAATAAGGATTTAAGAGATGTCAATTACATGCGAATGTCCTTTATCTTATAGAGAGGGTATATTAAAATTTTATGGCTTAAAGATTTCTGACAGGAACGGAAGAAATGGTTCCTATTACTAAATGAATCAATTACTTAGTTGCAATCCAACATCTGCTATTCATCACCCTGATGGCCTTAACATATACTAACCCTGGTTTCATCAAACTATACCGGCCAATAAGGCACTAACATTTTTAATGAACGTTATTTTAAAAATATATCAATATCATTTAGCCTAGGTCACAAAAGACCATCAATGGCATTTAAGGGCTGGACCTGGTCCATCACCTTTTTGACAGAGGATCAAAAGTCACATCTGCCTTTATTATACTGATGAATTTGGATAGCTTGAAAGTTTTCCATAAGGGTATCAGAAAAGAGCGATTCCTAATAGATATAAGATATCAATCTAGGATTTATTGGAGCATTTTCTAAAGTACCATCGGTCACTTTCTACCTCGCATTAAATGACCGGAGTCTTAATCAGGCGGAGACAACAGTTCTCAACATTTATCATTCATTATAGAATCATATGTGCCAGTATCAAATAAATTTCTGCATAAACTGCTTGATATGGAAAGGTACCTGTTATATAGTTATCATTCTGCACCATCTCTTAGGCGTTCATCTGATTCCTAGGACAGTTGGTCTTGATATACCCCTTCTCGTTGCAACCATAACAGGTTGCATCTTTTAGCTTCTTGCAATCCAGGGTTTTATGTTCCTGAGATTTGCAAATTCCACATGGTAGAGGCTGAGATTCAAATCTGCATTTCCCGAGGTGGTATTTCCTACAGGTTTCGCACCTGGTCTTCTCAACCGACTGTTGGCTGTCTCTTTTAAACCCGGAACTCTTCTTATCAGAGCGATGAGAATTCTCATCCTCCCTTTTTCGCTTTCCATCTTCAGAGGCTTTGGCAGCCTTGTTTCTAACCACATCGAGTGTAAGAGATAGCGACAGATCTGCCGCTGACCTGAATGTAGTAGGTCTTGAAGCCTTAACACTGGCTTTGATTTCTGGGGCTAAACCCCTAATGAAGCGAGCAATTCTCTTGGGTTCTGGTGTTACTAGGTAAGGAACCAGTCTGGACAGAGTATTGAAACGGGTGAGGTAAGCTTGACAATCTAAGTTTGTCATAACCAATGATAAGAAATCTGACTCAATACTCTCAACCTCGTGTTGAGGGCAGTAGTTCTCCATAATGAGAGCAACAAACTGTTCCCATGACATGTTGTAAAGTGGGATCTTCCCAGCAGCTTGAATGAGAGCCTTCCACCATGCTAGTGCCTCTCCGTTGAACGATTGGGATACATACTTTACTACATCCCTTTCAGCACAACCGCTAATGTCAACCACCGTGTCCATTTCATCCAACCAGATCATACAATCTACTGCTCCTTTCTCCCCAGTGAAGTCCCGAGGTTTGCAGGAAACAAAGTATTTATAGGTACAGGACTTGGTATGCGGTTCATTACCGAACACTATCCTCTTGGATGGAACACTGTGTTGACCAGATGAATGTCGATCATCATCCTTCTTTGGTTCTTCTTTCTTAGGGGGCGGTGGCTTGCTGTGAGCCTCCGAATAAGTCTTAGGGTCAGAATTAGAGTGGGGTACATATGAGGCTTTACTATTAGTCTCACTATACTCCCTAAATTGCTCCTCTACAGCTTTAGATACAGCTGAATCAATCAACGTACGAAGCTCTCCTCTGGTTATATTAATCCTTTCATCATCGCGGTTTTCCAGAGGGTGACTGTTCTCTTCCTTTGACCTAGCCATGTAGCTTTAAATGCTACATAAAAATCAAACAAGGGCAAGGTTTATATGGAAGCTTTTACAGTTTTATCGTTTTAAACGATTTATTAACCATGGTAATATAAACCACATTGGTTAATTTGCTAGTTATATTTAGTTAGCATTTTCATTGTAATTTATCCTAGTTATAAAACATTAAGGATATTAAGGTGGCGTAAAGGGCCTAGTCACAAGGACAGTTTTAAATTTTTAAGCCATGATTTCAGAGAATCGAGGCATTTAGGTTTGAATCAAAGTTCATTACCTTTTCTGGACAGGGAGTTGTAGGCTACCACTGTCTTTTGTCTCAAAGGACATTAAGTATGGCCCGTAGGCATTTCATCACTCATGGATGTTTACAATATGATCATCTTCATTTGATGATATTAGTCAGGATCGCATTGATCATACAAACTATTATGCTTGGACGTAGTCCAACATCTTTAGACGGGGTCAGAGACCACCACGGTCGTTGTCTTATCTGACAACAAGTTTGGCTCGTAGGCATTTCATCACTAATGGATGATTATTTCAAACGAGGGAATTTATATTTAACCCCCTTTTTAAAAGATGGAATGTGTGACTTTAATGATTCACAGTTTACCACAAATGTTAACGTATTTATAGATGTTAACAGGGATTGGAATCCTTTGGATAGGTTTTACCGTCTTGGCCATGTCTGAAATGACATTTAGGCTAGGTTTTACCATCTTGGCCATGTCTGTATTGACATTTAGGCTAGGTTTTACCATCTTGGCCATGTCTGCATTGACGTTTAGGCTAGGTTTTACCTTTAAGATTCCTTTAATATTTAACGCAGAACAATCCTAAATTGAAATGTTTAACAAGGATCTGAATCTAATTGTGGAACTACCGTCTTGGCCCTGTCTAAAAATGACACATGAGCTAGGTCTTGCCCTTTTAGATTTTGCCATTTTATTATAATGGTAGATCTTATAATATAGGAATGATATTTTAAACATAATCGTTCCTTTAAAATTTAAACAAGTATATGGTTGCCCTAAACGGGACTTCTGATAAAATGACTTGCCCATGCAAAGGCTAATCAGAAAATAATAAAGGAACCAAATAAGGACAAATAAAACAATTTAGAATTCGTCCTATGTTCTTGTCTAGACTCAAAAGTGTGCAACTGTGTAACTGAGATTAAACACAAAAGGCTAGTGTTTAATTCGCT
>JARYGA010035164.1:0-41181 GCA_030545235.1 Helianthus tuberosus | reverse complement strand
AGAAAATGAAGCAAATGATTACTGAAATGCTTCTGCAACAATCTTCTCGAAATGAAAGTTCAGAGCGTTTGAGAATGTCTGAGCAACTGGGAATGTGAAATGAGTGGGGTTAGACACGTATTTATAGGCTGAAAAGTGGGTTGGTGCGAATGAGCCTTTCGTGCGAGTGGCTTGTTGTGAGTAGGGATGGAACGATTATGCTCTTCGCACGAAGAGAAGAGTCTCATCACGCTAAGGGGCTCTTTCCTTCTCTCGAAGGTTCAAGTTCAGTTACTTTGCTTATTTCAGCTGGTTTTAGGTGTAACGAGTATGATCGTATAACACACAATATAAAACATGTGTAATGTTGTCTAAAACATTGATTTTGACTATATGAATGTAAACAAGTCTAAAATGTGTAACATAGATGTGAATAAAATATTCGAATTTCATTATGATCAATAGTCTCGGATTACAAAGTTGAAAGGAAGTACAGTACAATACAATTACATGTTTCCAAAACTAGAATTACAACAATACTTTCTAAATAAGGAAAGTACGAGAATGCGAAGCGTTAAATTAAATGGTGAAAAATGTGTTTTTGAGTACACTGTAAAAAGGGCATGTAAAACCGAAGTATAAATGACATGCGGGGTCAAAGAAGTGGAGGGAATGCCTAACAGGAGTAAACATAGTCAAGGACCATGGTGGAAGTAGACAAAAAAGGATAGTTGTCACACATGCTTTATGAAACCACGAGTTGCAAACCAAACGGGTTGTTTATGGTCTATAAGGCCATAAGCTAAATATTGGGCATGTAAAACCAAGGTATAAATGACCCGCGGGGTCATAGAGGCTGAGGTATTGACCCCTAAATACCAACTATGATTTTGATTATGGCTGGGAAATATGAATGGAGAACCTTGTTGAAGAATGGAAAACTCAAATTGGTAACTTAAAGTCTCAAATGGGTCGACTTGGGTAAAACACCATATTTAAGGGTAATAAGGGAATATTAAGGTTTGTTTAAGGTAAATCAACCATAATGGAGGTTATAGTTGTGAGAAATGGAAGAAACCTCTACAAGAGAATATCAAGCATAAATTACGACACGTAATACTTTCTATCGGGTCGGTTTGGGTAATAAATACCAAACCGAATAAAGGAAACGAAAACTTGAAGGAACTAGGTCCGGACAATGGATTTGTGCTTGTAAATGTAAAGAAAATTTTACGGATAGTAAAAAATTGAAGTTTGGATGAGTGCGGATGAAAGAAATTGGTTGGGGGTAAAACTTGCCAGCTCCACAATCTCCCTGGGAAAGTGTCCTAGCCGTGCCACGCAGGGAACACACTAGGCCCCTCCATGACGTGCGGGGGCGTCTGGTTAACGCTCTGGTAAAATTAGGTCTCCTTACGCCACACGAGGGATAAAGATTGTCCCTCCACGCGCGCGGGGGCATTTTGAACCGGCGAAAATGTTTATGTTTTGTTTTCTTATGTTTACATTCAATTAAATGTTTACTAATTGTTAAAAGAAAATGCTTTGATAGGTAAAGTCTAAACCAAAGACCCGAATGAAGAGCAAGCCATGTCAAGAACATAACACCTTCTGAATGCTCATTTGCTTCCATTTTTGTTAGTGTGATTTTGAAAAGAAAAACATGAGGTCTTGTATTTTGAATTAAATTAATAACTACCTTGTGTAGTTTATGTTTTTAAAGATGTAATCTTTTGATATTTAACATTTTTGTGATATAAAGTCTGAAGTTTTATGTATGTTATAAGACGGGTGTCACACAAGGATATCTAAACGAAAATAACATGGATAATAGGGATGTGGGTCTTAACTAGGGTAGTCTTCACTCTAATGCCACTACAATCCCTGAGAGCTCTCAAGAAACCTAATCATTAACCGGATATAAATACTAAAAGTCAGCTACGTTCAATGAGTTCGAGTTTTAAAAAGACAACGTAAAATATTAATGATAAATTTCAATACGTCATCACAAACATGGCATACATACTTTAAAACTTTAACCATTATCTTTAGCATTAAGGTGGCATTCACTAGTGAGCGATCAACTTCACTCCTTAGATAGTTTGTACAACTATTGGTAGCTCCGGAGCTCATTACCTAGTGAACGTAGCCACGAAGGTAACTGCCTATACATGCCCCTTACGCGCCAAATTCTTGACCATGGACCGCATGACAAGACTTGTAGCCCCAAAGGTAACTTCATTATTCCCTTAACTGTATCTTGCATTATCTTTATCCTTCATTAAAATATCATGTTGTGTTTAAATTAAATTATTCTTTCGAAAACATTACATTAGTTAACTGGAAGTGTTCATGATAACATTAACACTAGAAGCCATAACTATTCATAAACTCATTTATTTCTTTATCTTTTATACTTTACTTTACCAAGTATGCACATCCCTCAAAATTGTCTAAAAGCGGTCTAGAAGTCACGTGTGATACCATGCTTTAAATCACTATAATCTGTGGGATCTAACACCCGGATTCCTAAGTCAAAGCTGGTCGAAAATCACACGGAGAAGTAGTCAACATTTCATTTTAGTGAAATCATGAGCAAAATATCTATCTGAGCGAAATGCCGACTTTGAGCAAAAAGCACTTGCACTAATTCGCACGAACCCTAATCTAACTGTTGATGGCGACTATGTAATGCAAATCTAAAAACACATCAAGGTGTTAACTTTACGAATCCATATGCCCCGAAAATAACCCTAGTGTGATCCCATGCATAAAGGTTTGTGTTCAACAGAGCTTTTCTTTAGTGAAACTTACCTTGGAAATCGAGCTACACGATCAGAGCTCAAGACAACTTCAAGCTTCACCCTTTCTGTTTTCAATAGCTTGTATGATGTTTGTGGATGTTGGATCCACAACCCAAGCCTCCCTCGTGCAATTCTGAAAGTAAACTCTGAGTGTAAGAATTTGTTTCTCTTTATAGTCTCTATCTAGACTCTAAAAATGGCAAGATGATTAATCAAGGTGGTGGAGATTAAGGTTTCCCTTTTCCCTTTAAAGGTGTGTTGCAATTTACCTTACTACCCTTCAAGACACTTTTTATATTTTCCTCCATAATGGGCTCAACAAGTCTTTTTTCAAAAATGGGCCTTTTTTTTATCTTTTAATTGCTATTTTTCCCTCCAAAAATTCCAAATTTATTGAAAATCTAGGATGATACATGCACATGTAATTTTCACATTGTTACCTCTACTCAAAACCACTAGTGGCGTCTCTTTTTCTATTGAACCATTTAAGTCGTACGATACCAAATTTGTTTTCCGCTGCTATCTCATTGAATGGGTACAACGACAGTTGCCTTCTCACATTCGTCGTCATATGTCATTTCACCATGTTCATCACATACTAACGCCACCTTACCGGGAAACGCGCTAGAAACTTCAGCCGACGCATGGCGGCCCACATCGCCAAAGAAATGGCCGCTGTTATTCCAAACAACGTCGTGCAAGTCCTACAAGCCCTTAATAACCAAAGAACCACGATGGAGCTAATATCTTGAAGTGTTCCTACAAACACTTCAAATCATGTGACTCCCCTACGTATGAAGGCGCCACTGGTGCAACCATTTTCATCCGCCGGTTTGAGGAGATGGAGAGTACGTTCTTTAACGTATTCTTGATCAGAAGGAATTAAACAAGGGGCAACGATGATGTGTTAAACTATTGAATGATTACGACTGCGAGATTCGTTACCATCCTGGTAAGGAGAATGTCGTGGTCGATGCCCTTAGTCATAAAGAATATGCAGATACTATTAATATCATGTGTTCTTATATTTTGACTGACACTGAGAAACGTATTCGTGAAGCTCAACATACCTCTGTTATGGAGAATGATTTATGTGATGAATTATCATGTGGAGCAGGAATAAAGTTGGAATCCAAGTCTAATGGGATAATCCATCACTTAAACAGGATGTAGGTTCCCGAGCATGATGATCTCTGTATTTTCTTAATGAATGAAGCCCATAAATCACGATAATCGATTCATCCAGGCGCTGATAAGATGTATCAAGATCTCCGAACCACTTATTGGTGGCCTGAAGTGAAGAAGAATATAAATGTATTTGTTTCAAAGTTACTTACATGTTCTAAAGTAAATGCGGAACATCAACGACCAACGAGTTTGCTTGTACAACCTTAAATTCCAGTTTGGAAGTTGGAAAAAATAACCATGGATTTTATTACTGGGTTACCTTGCACCTCCAATGGATATGAAACTACTTGGGTTATAGTTGACCGTTTGACAAAATCCACCCCTTTTATCCCTATTCGTGAAGACTACAAGAATGAGTAGTTAGATCGGGTCTATATTAATGAAATCATGGGTCGTCATGGGGTACCTTTGAGTATCATATCTGATCGTGATCGACGCTCCACTTCACGTGATGGTCAGTCCGAGCGGACTATTCAGACACTTGAAGACATGCTACGTTCGTATGTAATCGATTTCAAAGGGAGCTGGGATGTTCATCTGCCGTTAATCGAGTTCTCTTATAAAAACAGTTACAACTCAAGCATTAATATGGCTCCGCTTGAAGTTTTATATGGGCTGAAGTGTCGATCTCCTATGTGTTGGAACAAAGTCGGTGAAAGTCAGATCACAGGGCCAGATTTGATGCAAGAAATGACTAACAAAATTCTTAAGATATGCGACAATCTTTGGGCAGCTAGAAGTCGTCAGAAAAATTATGCTGACAAAAGAAGCAAACTACTCGAGGTCAATGTTGGTGATCGAGTACTTCTAAAAGTTTCTCCTTGGAAAGGTGTGGTTAGATTTGGAAAGAAAGGTAAACGAGCACCTCGCTACGTTGGTCCTTTCAAGATCCTCAAGAAAATTGGAGCGGTATCTTATAAGCTCGAGTTACCAAAGGAACTCAGTAGAATCCATCCAGTCTTCCATGTGTCTAACTTGAAGAAGTTTCTCGCTGGTGAAAACCTCCATGTTCCACTTGAAGATATTCAAATCGACGAGTCCATACACTTTATCGAGAGGCCCATTGAAATAATTGATCACGATGAGAAACGGCTGAAGCGAAGCCAGATTCCAATAGTCAAGGTTCGTTGGGAGTCTAAACGTGGACTAGAGTTTACCCCGGGAGCGTGAAGATCAAATGAAAGATAAATATCCACATTTATTTCCGGTTGGTTCTTCTTCTAAAGTAGGAAAGGCTGTAACATCCGTCGAAAACGGATCCCCGAAACCTGACTTGTTATGTAAACCGGATTTTTTTACATATTTAATGAGAATGGAATTTTTCTATTATCTTGTGAACCCTTGTAATCAACTTGAACATGAAGTTTTGGGATTTGTAAAGCTGAAAAAGAGGATGCTTAAAAGAAAAGAATGGGGTGCGCGGGACTCGAACACGGCCACCCGGATATAACAGTTTTGGTGTTATAGCTCAGTCTGTTGAACATAAAACCCCAACCAGTTACCCAAGTTTCCCCCTTCTTCCACGTTGAAACGGGTCAGCGACCCGGAAACCCTTTATGCTCATCGATCAAGATCAAACAACTTGCAAACCATGTTGTTTCGACTTCCAATTGGTTTCTTTGGGTTTATAAATGTGGAGAATATGAATCCACACGATAAATCCATCCGTTTCATCTACATTAAAACTTTTAAGATAAAAACTAAACCTCCATTAATGAGTTCAAGAATTTGACTGTTTATCATCAATTTCGACTACTTTGGACTTAAAACTTGTCTCATTTGTGCATTGATACCATTTCACAACGTCAGTAACTCGTAAAACCTGCAAATAACACCTTATATCACGAATTTACACAAGAACAAAACTAGGGCTCTTAACTTCAAGCATCCATATCTCCTTCAATCGGGCATCAATTCAGGTGATTCAAAAGCCTAATCTCCTTAGATTTTCGAGCTCAACAAAACCCCTCTATAAATTTCTATGATAAAGGGCTTAATCTATACTAATTTTATTTCTTTAATTCTAGGGTTCTTAGATGATAAAAGTTAGGGCTTTTGATCTTAAGCGTGCATTTCGATTAAATTGACCGTAGGGTTTTGTTCCTCACCATATTAGATTAGTTTAATGAATGTTTGGGAAGTTTTAGACTTCATCTGAATTTGTTATGAATTTTTATTTGCAAAAAATATAAAGAGGAATTGTATAAAATATAAAAACAAACTAATTGAATATCAAGAACTTCATTGTTTTCTAATTTTTATGATCCAAGTAAATGAAATAATTATCATAAAGTTATTATTTTAATAAATAAATGGTTGATGTTATAAAAATGTGATTTTTGACACAATTGTATTTTTATTATGGATTTTCAATAGAACTAATATTTTCTAAACCTACAAAAAATATGTGTACATATATATATACACACACACCATCGCATCTTAAAATTTAAAATTCGTTTTATTTAGTAGAACTCATTGAATTTCTAATGTGTAAATTTTATGTCTAGGTTAAATTTAGCATGTTATACAATTGGAAAATTGGTTTTTAATAAACCAACCTTTGTCCCGTTGGTAAATAATAATCTTACCTACGTAATTGGTATACAATAATCCTACCTATCAACATGTTGGTACTCAATGAACTTCCGTTAATTTTTTTAACTGAAGTTAGTTTTTAAGTTTTATTTATTACACAAACAGTCGTTGTAGTTGTAATTTACTAGTTTTAACTATTTAAAACTAGTAAATTACAGTCCCTTGAGGATTTTTTTTTGTTTTATAAAATAGTTAAAACTAGTAAATTATAACTACAGGGACTTTTTGTGTAATAAATAAAACTTAAAAATTAACTTCAGTTAAAAAAAATTAACGGAAGTTCATTGAGTACCAACATGTTGATAGGTCGGATTATTGTATACCAATTACGTAGGTAAGATTATTATTTACCAACGGGACAAAGGTTGGTTTATTAAAAACCAATTTTCCTATAAAGTTTGGTTATGAACTTATGAATTTTATTGTTATCTATATACTATATATAAGCATTTCCCATGTCTAAAATAGTAATTTCATCTACAATTTTTAAGATGGCATATGAAAGGTCAAGTTAAATTGCCTATTTTTTAACCATTATGTTCCATTTCTGCCCCTACTCGACTCAACAACTCAACAATGCCTACGCCTACATCTCGACTCCTCTCCCACATTGAAAAAAACTCTGCTCATTCACCACTACCATAATTGATAGCAATGAATGCCATTAATGTAAAACAATTGAACCACCATATTTGCCCTTTGGCTTTTCACCTTCATCATCGACTGACTAAAGCCTCCATAACCCTATTATCCTATTAAACCCTGCAAATACCAGCCTTCACTTCATCCTCTCAAACCCGCTTGATTATCCACTCTACCCTCGGTTAAGAAGTCCGCAAGAGACGCAGATGCGCAAGAGACGCAGATGATTGTTTGAATAAAACATCTGTTAAGTTGTTATCCGGTAACGGTGAACTACCCGATCAACACCCGTCTTCAGGCGGCCGGATTGACAACTTGAACCACCCTCGAAAGTCGAAAGGTCACATCCCAAGAACCATCCAAGCACTCGAACCGCAACCCGAAATTGTGGTCGAAAACGACGACACCATGAACCGCAACGCCACTGCGAATCAAGGTTTCTATGTGATTGGGCATAAGACCGAAAACATTCGTGATCTTTACACATTGGGTCAAAAGCTAGGCCAGGTTCAATTTGGGACAACATATTTATGCAAAGGGAATTTGATTGGTATAGGTTACGCGTGTAAATCAATATCGAAACGAAAGTTGATTTCGAAAGAAGACGTAGAGGAAAGCAGCTGAATTGATCAAGATTATTGTTGATGTCGTTCAAGCGTGTCATTCACTTGGAGTTATTCATCGCGATTTAAAGCCCGAAAATTTCTTGTTGATTAACAAAGACGATGACTTTTCGTTAAAGGCGATTGATTTTGGGCTCTCGGTGCTCTTCAAACCAGGTAAATCTTTTTACAACAGTTGGTATTAACATTCAAGTTTCAAGATTTAATCTTTGTTTATATTTGCTTTCAAATTGTAATTGGATTTTTTTTTGTAATTGTAAATAGGTCAAATATTCACAGATGTGGTAGGAAGCCCATATTATGTTGCCCCCGGGGTGTTGTTGAAGCGTTACGGGCCCGAAGCCGACGTATGGACAGCAGGGGTGATACTTTACATACTTTTAAGCAGTGTACCTCCGTTTTGGGCCGGTATGTGTTATCAAGTTACAAGATATATGCATATGATTTTATTCTAATAAGTTTTGTGGATTCTAATTTTAACCGTTTATCTAGAAACACAACAGGAAATCTTTGAAACGGTTTTGAAGGAAAATCTTGACTTCGAATCAGACCCGTGGCCCCTCATATCCGACAGTGCAAAAGATCTTATTAGAAAGATGATATGTTCTCGGCCTTCTGATCGCTTAACCGCTCATAAAGTTCTATGTATGCTCTCTCCCCCATTATAAATAATATTAGTTATTTAGTATTTGTTGCTGGTTCATATTTGTTGCTGATTAACAAGCAAATGGGTCAAAATTAACAAGCAAATGGGTCAAAATGGGTCAGACGTAGTTATTGGATTTTAATATTAGGTTTAGTAATCGTATAGATATATAGTGAAATAAATAACAATATATTATGTTACATGTTATTTAGGTTACTTTTTTTTGTATGTGATATTTATAGTATTTTATTTTTATATATATTAGGGTGATTTTACATCTTTCAAAGGAATTTCAAAGTCATGTGTTGTTTTAGCAAGATTTAGCAAGAACACAAACGAGTTGAAGACACTTAGGGCTGCCTTAGTAATAAACTGGCTTTTGTTATGTTTTCATGAGTTTGGATTATTGTATGGATATTTGAATTCCATGTTATGTGTGACAAATTTTACTATGATGCTTTAAATATTACAACTTTTTAATAGTTGTTATAAGCTTTGGACAATCAATCATGTCCCGTACCATTCCGCTGCAGGTTTGGGTGTGACAAAAGATTGCAGGAAGCTTGCTCGGTTTCCTAGGGAAAACTATGTCTCCATTGCTACCCAAAGCACAACTGCACCTGTTGCTAATGTCACTACCTCTCACTCTACTACTACCCCTCCTACCTGGATGTTTGATAGCGTGGCGTCAAACCATCCCACTTCAGATCGAACATCCCTCCACACTTTTCCCAGTATGGTGGACCGAATGAAATAATTCTAGGAGATGGTAAAACCCTATCTATATCTCACACCGGTCACACCACATTTCACACCCCACACCGTTCACCTTCGTTGACTAATGTTTTGTGTGTTCACACCCCACACCGTGTTTTTGTGGATTTTTTCCCACACATTTTTTGTCAAGGATCTTCGCACGGTGGCGCGCCTAATGCGGGGGAGAATCATCTTGATCTCTATTACGCTACCATTAGTTCCTCGCCTCAAATAAACTCCACTTCGACCATCTCGCCTCTTGATTGGCATCATAAATTGGGACATCCCTCAACTCGATTTTTCAAGGCCTTAGCTAAAGTTTAGGTCTTAAGTTTCATTTTCAAAACTTTCATTGTAACTCATGTTCAATTAATAAAAGTCACAAGCTTTCTTTTGGCATGAATTCTTTCACAACTTCCAAACCTTTAAAACTTGTATACTCTTGTGTTTGGGGACCCATTGAAAATCCGTTAATGGTTTCACTTATCCCATTATTTTTGTGGGTTATCATACTATATATACCTGGTTATATCCCATGAGATACAAGTCGGATGCCTCAAAACTTTTTCCCCAATTCAAGTTGTTAGTTGAAAAACTTTTCCAAACAACACTAGTATCACGTTTTACAGATAATGGTGGGGAATATATTGGTCTCGCACCATACCTTCAATCTCAAGGCCTCTCTCATTTCATCACCCCCCATCATGCATACCCCGGAACAAAATGGTGTGGCGGAAAGGCGTCACCGCCATATAGTGGAAACTGGTTTAGCTCTTCTTCATTATGCTAACCTTCCACCATCATTTTGGTCGTATGCCTTTCACATGGTAGTCTATCTCCTCAATCGCTTACCTATAAAAGTTATTGACTCCAAAAGCTCTTACATTGTCTTTATAAAAAAAACTCCAATGTAATTTAAACTCAAACGGTTTGGATGTCTTTACTATCCTTGGCTTCGCCCATATGCAAAGTCTAAACTAAATCCGTGTTCGGCTCAATGCATCTTCCTAGGCTATTCTCCTTTAAAATCAGCCTATAAGTGCTATGACTGTACCTCCTGACATCGATTTCACTCTTGTCATGTGGAATTTGTTCAACACACATTCCCATGCAAATCAAAAAATTCATTCCACGGATCACTTCCAACTGTTGAAAATTTCATGAATGTCTCTGAGGTTTTACCCACCAAGCAATCCACATCCTCACCTTTTTACTACTACTTCATCTCCCCTACGTTAAGCCCAACCCCTAGATCATGTCCAACCCTTGCAACCTACTTCCACACGTACACCAGCCCATTCACCTAATACACCAGTACGCTGGCCCATTCACCTAACACACCAGCTCATTCACCTAATGCATCTCGTTCACCTAATACACCAAGCCATTCACCTAATGTAGTGGTGTGCTAAAAGTAGTTTAATAAAAACAACTAAAATTAACCTAAATCTAGATTCAAAGTAATACTCTAGACTCTCTAAACTCGACTAAACTACTAACCGGCAAGTGAACCGATCGACTCTAGTAAAGCTAAGTAAGTCTGGATATCAAACCCACGAGACTCTAATTAATTACGCTAATTTCTTAATTTAGACTCACTCTGACACGAACTTAACTATTTTTGTGTTTAGGGGGGGTTTCTAAAAATCCTAAGAATGTAATTAAGATTAAATTAATTAACTAAGCTAATCAACGAATTACTGTGAACTTCTTTCAGATGATGAAAACACTACCTAGACAAGAATCCTGATTGCTTTTAGTTGAGATTATATTTGGAAGTTGTCTACTATGGAACCGGGATCTTAATATTCTCACCTCTCGGGAAATCTAAAGGACCCCTAACCCTATCAAGAGCACGCTATGATCCCCTAAAGGTTGTTAAATTACCGGTTATTAGACTCCTTTGCAAGACATCTAATGGATTTATAAAAGTGTCCTACAAGGCTCACTCCCTGTCGAGATCTAAACCTAGGATAGACTTGTTTTCTCAGTTAGACTTGCTAGACAGCAGCTAATAGGTTAACTCCCTAAGAAGGACCCACCTTACGGTTTAATCGCTTAGACCTAGCAATAATCTCGCACCTTGCAGCTATTGATGATTAGTAGAACACTTGATTTTATAAGATTACCAACTATTACTTCTAAGGTTATTTGAGCAATTTCACCCGAAAGAGTTAAGATTTATTACGTGATATAGACACTCACCAAAATCTAAAACCCTGGCGACTCTATTATGTGATAAAGACCGTTACCAAGAATCATACGAAGCAATAATTAATATTCAAACAATATCAAGTATGCATATACATCTAACCGATAGAACAAATCGTTTACAATTCATATATAAACCATAGCTTCCATAAATCCATAATATAATCAAAACATAAGCAATCAATCATCCATGTCTAGGTAGTTTAAAATATTTAGCCAAGAATAGTCATGAAAAACATCAAAATCAAAGTATTAACGAGTACACTAAACATAATGATGAAAGAAAGACGAAAGTAAAGACACCCGAATGATTCCCGCACTTCGTATCTTCAACCGGTAGCTTCCCGTGCTCGAAAACGCTCCAAAAGAACTCTAAAATTCGTCCACAACTTGCACAATTCGTAATTAGGGTTTTATGAATGATTCTTGACTTTTTATAGTAAACCCTGGTCAACGAACAAAGAATTGCCGTCAACATACCCTGTCGTCGCGCGACGGGTGAAGCCTCATGTGGTCACGCAGCGCGACGCTTAAGTTTGACAAAATAATAATTATTTAATGGTGGCGGCATGCGACATGTATAGTAGATGATGGTGGTGCGACGCGAGGACCTATTTTTCACAGAACTTCTCGTTTTTTTATCAGCTTCAGCCTTGCAAACATCCAGAAATTATTCTAACTCCCAAACTCAGCTCATTCTTCTTCGTTTTGCAACATTTTTAGCACCAACGACCTGTAAAACGAGATTTGATCAAAGTAACAAAATTCTAACTAAATCTAAACTACTGAATACGAAATATGCACAAACTCTACACGATAAATGGATGTATTTAACAATACATCAAATATCCCCACACTTACTCTTTTTTCGTCCTCGAAAAAGAATCTATGCATACGGAATCAGAGAAGGATAAATACTGGAGTCAAAACTTATTTATACTTGTTAAAATCAAAGCTTGCGTTAGCCGCGATTGCAAATATACTTGTCCCTTTAAACCCAAACCCGGTTCTAAGCCCCTTATCATGCAAATTTAGTTCAAGTGCGGTCAATCTACCTAGGGTCTCACGCTAGAAGCCACAGTCCACCTAATCTCGCCTCAAGCTTATAGAACAAAAGGAATGATCACTGGACCAATTCCTAACCGCTTTATACCAAAATCAAGAGAATTTAAAACCAAATTTTTCTCATTTTTTTTCATTTTTTTTCTTTCTTTTGAGCTTAGACGTTGCTTTACCTAACCTAGAGGCATTCCCAATCAGAGTCACCATCCCCGAGAGATATTACAATAGGCGTCGATAATTTTTTTATTGCAATTTCGATTTCCCACATCCTAGAGGCATTCCGGGTCAGGGTCACTATTGCAACCAAGATTACATAGGCCTGCGCTACTTTCCTTTAGTTTCTAGCTCATTTTTTTCTATTTTTTTCCTTTTCTTTTCATGCTAAAAAATTCTAACGATTTTTACTTATAACATCATTCTTTATACTCTTATTGGCGGTTTCAATTTCCCATTTTTCCCAGATGAAAACCCACTAGTAGACCGACAATTAAGGTAATATTAAATCAAAGGGACCTAAAACCAAACCGGGCCTATTCACATATCCCAAACTAGACACAAGCTCGACTCTTTTAATCTCATATTATTATTATTTGAACCCAAACAAAAATCCATCTTTTCTATCATTTTCCGTATTAATTTTGCAAACTTCTTTATTCAAAAGACATTTTCTGATTTTTCATTTTTTTTGGATCTTTTTAATTTTTTTTTGTATTTTTCATATTTATGACTCGACTAACTAAGTTAACGAATTAAACTACGACTCAACTAACATGTCCCATCCCCACACTTAAAATTTGCATTGTCCCTAATGCAAGGATGAAACATACTAAACTACCTAAATCCCGAATAAAATAAAAACGAATGTACAAAAAATACCAGTGGAAAACGACTTAGCTGATATGTGAGACTGTCAATGTGCTAGTCGTTTCCACATAAGCCCTCCAATTCGAACGCGCTCAGTAAACAGTTCCTAATCTCGGACACACGAACGAAAGCGACACAAACATCAACCTATCAAACATCATCAACAAACACTACCAAAAGATAATATATATGATAATAAGCGTTAGTTTCAACTATCCACAGACCAAACATCGACCAACCCAAAAACCCAACCAACCTGTTTAAGTATATAAGTACAAACCAAAAGACAAGGTTCAAAACAGCATAAAAGATAAAAAAAACAAAAGATATCAAATCAGCTCCTGCTGCGTCCTCGTCATCCCCACACTAATCATCACCATTCGCGCTTTCTTCCTCCTCAGATTCACTACTATCCCGTCCACTAGCTCCCGAACTACCTTCTCCAAACACATGAAATGGGGGAGCCGGATCATCCATCAATCCTGCACCAACCGGCTCACCGGTTGGAAGAAATCCGGTATCACCATGCTGAACCTGCTCATGATATACCTGAGAGCCCCCACCTGTCTATCCTGCCCAGTCTAAATCTTATGCTCAAGCCTATCATACCTCTGCTCCACATATCCAGATTACGACTGCAAAGTAAGCGACTCAGGAGGCGGCTATCTACGAGGATACTACGGCGTCGGCCTCTCATGTCTCTGCGGTGGGCGCTGGTGACGAGTGGGATCAATCTGCATCATGACATATGCAGCTGGATGTCCCTCTAGTGGCTGTACCTGTGGGCCCTGCCTAATCGGCTCCCAACAGTAAGGCTCAGCATAAGAAACAATGCCTGCTTGCTGCAACTTCCGCATACCAAAGATGATGGTCTTCGGTCCTTCATGTAAAAACCTGAGGTTATACTTATCAAACACCCCTAAATTCAATGCAAGACGGGCAATATACGGACCCATATCCAAAGCAGCTCGGTGACCTCCTCTACGCCCCCTGCTAAACGAATCAGCTAACACAGTTGCCAAATTCATTTCTTGGTTCTCCACCCGACACATCAGAATAAACAACTCAATCCAATTTGCTTTGTTCTCACCCGATTTCCGCCCTACTAAAGTAGTCGACAATATTTTCAACACATATCTATATATCGGATTATGAACCGAAGTGATCAGGTTCGTCAATGCAAACGGGTGGAAATGGTGCTCCAAAAACGGCGTAACTCTGCCACTCCTACACTATACTCTCTATCAGTAGAGTATGCTCCTCTCAAACTAGTAACAAAACTGGGCTGCTTAACCTCTTCCTTTGTATAGAAACCCGAAGCAACCGCGAACCGAGCATGTTAATCTCAAACACTCGCCTACCCAGACTAAACGATATCCCTTTATCATCAGCAAATTTCCCTTCTTTATGCTTCCACGTACTGTGGAACTCCAACACTAACTCCTCATATTGGTCTAGAGCACAATCTAACATCATTCTCAACTTTGGACCCAAGAGATCCAACACCTCCTGTCTAGAGCCTATCTCATCTAACCAACCCCAATCGATGCCTCTATGCTGAAACAAATCTGTATCCTTAAGCTTATCATACTTTTTCCATTCATGAGTTTTTAGCTCAAACTGTAGTATCGGATGGTCAGCTGTGTTATCCACTTTGCATATTGGAATCCGTTCAGTAGCGGTTCTATAAATGATTTTCTCAACCTCGGATCCTTAGCATCTATTTTCAAAACTGGATGATCCTGCAACATCTGACCTGGAACCCTCTTACGGGCCCTACCACCACCTCCTGAACTACCACCCGCAGCTGCTATATCTCAAAACAAGTATTCAACAAGACAAACGGGTAGATAATGAGTGATTACAAGATATTTTTGGAATTTTTAATTTTTATATTTTTTTTGGATTTTTGAATTTTTTTTAAATTAGAATAACCATATGGCTTTTCATTTGCGGTTTAATTCTGAAAATAAAGTTGAATTAAAAAAAAACAACCGGGTTATGTAACACCCCAAAAATACAAAACTTTATATTTCATTATAAAGAATTAATCAAACAAGAATCAACTAACTAGGAATTTATAACCCAGTTAGTTACAAGTCTAGAAGTGACTTACAATAAGGCTAAAACACTTACCTTTCAAGTTAGATTAAAGTTGAGGGACTAAATTGGTAAAAACTGAATCTCTAATGCTTAAAATAATAATTAACACACTAAACACACACATGTGTGTGTGTGTTTAGATCGTACAGAAGAAAGGGGCGACCAGGAGCTTCCTTCAAACCCTAGTTTTCACACAAAATTCACGAATTGAAGCCCTAAATCTGCTCTAAATCAAGTTTCAAACACGAATTAGTGATCACCTCTTTGCAGGGATCAAAAGGTATGCAAAATTTTGGTATTTTGATTCAAGTTCAGTTTTAGGTTAAATGAGAAAATCAAAAATTGAGCTTGAATATATGTTGCATGGATAAAATTAGAAGTAACATGATGTTTAGGGATAAAACCCAAGATGAATTCTTGTTAAAATTTAGTATGATAATTGTAGAGATTATAATCACCATTGTAGGTGATTATTGGGTTTGTAGAGACTAGATAAACACTAGGACTGAGATTACTATTCTAGTGAAAACCGAATTCATGTGTTAAATTTAGTATTATTGATGTTGAAATTTTGTGCAAATTGCCTAATTGAAGTGAATGTAGATGGAAATAACATGTCAAGAACCTAGTAATGATTATGTAAGAATCTGACCTGCTAGGTGTTTGTTGAAACGCCTAAGTGAGGAATAAAATGTTAAAAATCAGACAAAAAAACGCAGATTTGAATATCACAATGAATTGTCCGTTATTGATTATAAAAGAGTTCAAAATTGATTGTGAATGGAACTCTTTAGGTAAAGAATCCGGATCGTCAAGTGGACAAGCCGGAGGTGATACACGCTTGAAGGGTGCACTTTGAAGGTACGCGACTTATGGTTTCGTTACGTTATGTTTAATTGATAGTTTTAGCTTGTTGTATTGAAATTTGGCAAACAAGAAAGCCCGTTAAGTTGCGGAAACGACGAAATGCCATAGACAAATAAAACAGGTCAAATCATGTGTTAGAAATAAAGTTGGAATGTTTTGAAATGGTGGTCTCCATTCGGCATCCAAACGGGTCAAAACAAGTTGAAGTTTATGCTTGAAAATAGTGTTAAAAAGCATGTTTAAATCCTTGAACAAGCGTGATGATTATTGCGTAAGCAACCCTCGGGAGGGGAGCGAAACGTCATAGTCGGAAAACCCGGGATTGGGTAAATTGGTTGTAAACATGTGTTGACAATAAAACAAGTTGTTGAACATGTAGACAAACGGGTCGAATAAGCAAGGAGCCGAATTAAAGACCAATAGTTCTAAAACTGAAATTTTATGTAAATGGTGTCAATAAATGCGTCCGTAATTAAATTACGGTCGCGTAAGAAAAAGAATCGGCTAAAACGGACGAGTCAAAAGTTATGTCGATTTAAAGTTTGTAATTGATAAAAATGGTGCTGGGCTAATTTGCAGCTCCAGCTAGCAACCTTCTGTCAAAAACACACCATGGCGCTACGCCACGGCGAAACAAGATAGCCATCGCGTGACGCGACGGTGGTGGCGGCACGCGACCGCTGATCCTCATCTCCGTCGCGCGACGCAACCACTCAAAACACTAGAATTTTGTTGTTTTTGAATTGTTTGAACATGGAACTTAATCATACTTGTTTCTAAGGTGTCAAAACTAATCTTTTACATGGTTTTGACTGTAGGTGATGACGGAACTAAATCCGGATGGCGATCAAGCAATTGACAAGAACCGAACGCACTAAACAAAGCTTCCGCACTTGATCTATTTTGTTTTAAGTAATATGTAAACACTTGAAGTCATGTCTTGTATGTTTAATTAGTAGGATTTTAACTCGAATATTATGATCATGTATGGTCTGAAAATCATGAAAGTTTTTGTAAACTCGAAATTTTAGTACTAAATGCATGTCTTGTATCATTAATCTCGTTATTTTAAGTTGGGTATTACAAGTTGGTAATCAGAGCTAAGGGTTGTCAATAAAGTGTGTTCAGTAGCTTGATCAAGTATCCGGTAAGAGTTAATTGTTTTAAGTAGATTTAGAGAATATAGAAATGAAACATGAACTGACATGCATGAAAAGAGTGTGTAAGCTCACTCAAACACGCGAAGTGCATGAA
Source organism: Helianthus tuberosus (assembly GCA_030545235.1). Classification (NCBI taxonomy): domain Eukaryota; kingdom Viridiplantae; phylum Streptophyta; class Magnoliopsida; order Asterales; family Asteraceae; genus Helianthus; species Helianthus tuberosus. The sequence continues at coordinate 23,584 of JARYGA010035164.1, read as the reverse complement.
ACAATAACGGTTGTGTCACACCCCAACCAATGGCGGAAACATCGGGATGAGATGAAGTGTGAAGATTGCTAGAGACATCATAACGCTATTTGTGACAATATTTAATAAACCGATTTCATTTCATAATTCATTTATCAACATTACAAGGAAATCAAATAACATCAAGTTCAAGGGAAATACAATACAACATAATCAAAATTGATACAACGATTAAACCTAAACGTCTATATGTGTATCTAGGCATCAACGCTACTTCATTTCATAACATCATCACCCTCAACCTGTAACATGTTTAAAATAAAGTTCAATGCAAAAGCAAAGGCGAGTATACAAGTTTGGTACGTACATAACAAAAGATAAGTTTTAAACAATTCCTCATAGCAAGCATGTGATTCGAGATAAACAATAAATTTGGCATGTGTCAAACATATCAAACCAATAATGAAACGGAAGATGCTCATGACATAACCACAAGTCTACGGGCGGGTCGTTAATCCTATAGCGCTACATATGTCACGATTAGGCTCGTACGAAGTTAATGATAAGTTTAACACATAATGTCCTCAACCCAAGTTTAAAGTATCAAGCAATCATGTATACAAGCATGTTATAGGAATGTTCATGGGTTTAAGCATAAAGTTCATGTGTAAGTTTTGATAAGTAAACATGTTACACCCCAAAAGTGGTAAAAGTAAAAGAGGGGAATACGAGTATACTCACAAGGCTTGCATATGCCTTCCGATTATCCAATTGCTGACGAGTAGAGATTTAGAGTCCGAATGTATAAGGGTTAAAGTTCAAGTATGCTTAGAGTCGAGATTCGGAATAAAACATCATGAAAGTATTATATCAACATAATCATCTTCAACACATAACGCTTGTATGACACTTGGTAACCACGAGGGTTATAATAATGTTTTCATGAGTTGAACACTCATAAGAATCATAACAAGGTTTAGGTCCTAGATGATATCCTACTACTTTGACAAGTGAACATGATTTCAACATCAAAGGTTTGAATGTACATAGATATTATTTAGGCTAGGTAGTATATATTAATAAGTCCTTAGTACAAGTATTTCAAGCATGAGGTAGAAGATTTAATCTTCATTTAGGTACCTCAAATGTGTCATAGAAGTCATGTAGGAGGTAGGAAGAACAAGCTCCCATTTAGGCACCTCTTATGTGTTCACCACTACACTTGGTGTAAAAACAACCAAGGAGGGTCTTGAACAATATTAAGACAATAATAAGAACAACTATACTATGAGAAATCATCAAATCATGTGGGGATTCTATGTTGGATAACCTAAGTTGATCCATAATCACTCGTTCATCAAGCTTGAAGCTCGAACATGACTTGTGGGCTAAGAACCCTAATTAAAACAGAAAATATGTGAGGTTTACACCTCTGATTTCACATTTCTCAGCTTTATTTTTAAGCCTAGCCAACCATAAGATAGGTTGTAAGCATTAGGACATAGATGTGAGATGAGTTAGACTCAAGTTTGATAAGTTTAAACAAGTTTGAAAGAGTTTAAAACATAACAGAAAGTTTATGGACATTTTTAGGGCAATTCCAGGTCTGATTTCTCCAAGGAGAGATCAAGGAATCAAACCCAATAATTGTCCAAGCAAGTAGGAAGAAGAATCAAGTGGTTTGGTTGAGTTTTGAGCAAGTTATGCTCACTTTTGTAAAGGTGTATGAATCTGCCCGAATTTCTGATTTGCAAGAACTTGAGAGTGATTTTGGAGAGATTAGAGAGTTGTGAAAGTGGAAAAAGGCTTGGAGAAGGCATTGTACTTATAGGGGAGGAGTTAGGGTTGATTGGAGGTGTTTAATGGGGGTTTAGAGGTGATTGGTGGGGTTAAAGAGTTGGGATTTCGTGCAAATTTGCGAGCTGTTTGAATTTTCTGCCCGCCAGACATCCTTATGGACCGTAAGGGTATGAGGCTTACGGTGGTCCGTAAGCCTTTGTCAGGAACAATAAAATTTATTTTTTTGTTTTATTGTTTTGCAACATGTCTAGATGTTATATATTACGTATTTTATGATCATTTTAGGGTATTTAGGCATACTTAACATGTACTAAAGGTAACATAAGTATCAAATGAATAAAATTGAGTAGTGGAATCGTATGAAATCACGGTATCAAGTATGTATGTCACGTATTTATAAATTCAACGTATGTTTGTAAGTATCACGAATATGTATCAAATTGTTTCACCAACAAATGTACAATTATGTAAGAAGTATGTATGACGTGTATTTTAAAGAGATGCAAGTTTTCATTTATGATTCAAGTCTTGTATTTTAAAATGATTGCGACGAAAGAATGATTACAAGAACGCAAGGTTTCTAAAAATAGAATTTCAAGCAAAGGTTTCTAAATGTAGAAAGTATGAAAACGCAGGGCTTTACCGTCTTAAAGGGTTTTGGTAAACGTTTGAGACTTGAAATTTTGAAACGTTTTGAAAAGTATGAAATTTTGGGAGAATAAAAATAAGTTTGTAAAATGAATTGTCTGGCTAAAATGGTTTTGGGGCATAAGCATGGGTGAACGTGTATAGGTAAAACAATTTTGAATAGCTAGATTTGGAGTTGTTTTACAAATGTGTTGTATTTACAAAGGAGGTCTTAATAAAATAGTTTGTAATCAATACGAGTGAGGTAGGTTGCATAGGAGGTTTTAAGGGTAGTGTAAAACCACATGTAAAAATTACCTTTTGAGTGGAACGAGAAAGTTTGGTACTTTAAATAAAGTATTAACGGCCTACTAATATGTTTACCTGGAATAAGAATAGGAATATGGTTTTAAAGGTAATGAGATAAGTTAGGATGCGATTGTTTGAATAAGCTTGATTGTGAATGAGGTTTGTATGAAAGAAAAGGATAAAGGAGAATGATACGAGTATAGAATGAACGAATGACTCTTAAAGAGTGCAAGTATAAGAAGTGTTGGATAGATGAATGTAGCGTGTTAAGGATGAAGTCTCGTCGTGGATAATCAGATATAATACGTTTGTGAGTTGTCTAAAGTTGTATTAGGTCTAAATAGGTCTGTAAAACACTGAATTTCTCGTGACACGTTTTACGAAAGTTTGGTAACGTGGTGAAAACACTTATATATAGGAAGTACCAACGGCGTATCCACCATGTTTTTACCATATTACGTCCGTTCCGTATTCGGTGCCATGTTACGTTCAGTGTCTTACCATACACAGTAGTACATTCTATGGTTCTCATACGCCTATCACTATAATCCCGTGTGCACCCATGATTATATTGATCGTCGCATGATCCGCATAGCTCGTACTAGTTGTGTACGAATTTGGGTAGGTACACTAAAAAAATAAGAATGTGTGCGTATAAGAATAAAGTATGTAAGCAAGTCCATGCTTAAGTGTGTATAGGACCCACGTAAGCGAATCCCTCGGATTCCGCTCGCGTACGGGCACGAATGTATGAATCATGAATATGTATGAAAGATAAGTATGAGTATAAGTGTAAGTTATGACACGCATGCGAATGTATGCATAAACATATGACGTATGAGTATGATATAACCATGAGTATAAGCATAAATGTATTGTTATGGTTATGAGTAAGAGTATGAGCATAACGTGTATGAAAATGGGTATATGTGTGAGTACAAACTTGAGTATAAGTAGGATGTATGATTATAAGCATGAATATGAATATTAGTGTGAACGTGAGTGTAAGTATAATTCTAAGAATATGAATATGAATATAAATTTGAATATAAGTGTAACATATGAGTACAATGTAAATTGTATAAATCGCGACTATTAGTGCACGAGTTAATGATTTTATATATAGTATGAATTTAAATACGTATAAGATCAAGAGGTTTGAGTATAAAAGAAACAAAACTGAGTAGTACATGTGAAGTAGTCGTGAGGTATAAACTAGAACACTTGAAATGATGTGCATGTATAGTTGTTTGAGCAACGTTAAATTTTATCGAAATAAAAAAATTAGATTGAGCTTGGTTTGAAAGGTAGAACATAGTTTGCATATCTAAGAGGATATAAAGTACTCATTGGTCAAGCATAATGTATTTTGTAATGAATGGAAATGCTACTTTTGTTCCAAAAGAGTTTACGTAAACCGAAGGTGATCGATCCCCATGAAGCCTTCTTGCCCACGTGGTTTGTAAATGGGTGTAGGAAAAGGTTTTCGATAAAAAGTAAATTCGTTTCATCAAACAAGAAATTATGAATTCAGGAGGTTCTTGTGAAAACGAGGCTCCTTAGAAAAGAAATTTAACAAAAGGACTTAGTGGTTGTTAAAAGTTTTAGCAAATGATTTGTTGATGTTGAAAGGAGTATATGGTAAAACGATCATATAACATCTACAAGATCCTATAAGTAATTGAGAAATGTTGGTTTGATTTCGATTAAGAACGGAAGTCTCTAGTATGATGATATAACGTGTGCGTGTTTTAGTGATTAAGTTGAATATAAAGTTCATGGGCAAGAGTTTCATTGGACCAATTAAATTGGTAGGTAGCATTTCGTAAGGTTTTGAAGTTCGAGTAATAAAACGTTTTAAGACATGAATAAGAATCTCGTGTATATGTGTTGAGTGAAAATAGATTGTAGGATAGAAAGTACGCTTGATGAAACAATGTATTTTGTATACGTATATGTATGTATTTTGATTAATGATAAATAATTTAGGTATAAAACATGATCGAGTTTGCATAATAAGATATTTGGAAGAGACGTTTTGGTAACGATCACCTAGGTAAGGGAATCACCCCTAACTCGTTGGTGAGGTCGTTTTTAAGAAAAAGGGAGTGGAGTTAATCGTCAAGGTAAGGAAATCACTCCTATCTCGATGATATGTCCCCACTCGTCGTTACAAGGAATACGAATTTAAAATATATGAAATCATGCATATGTATAAATGTATGGAAAGGTTCAATATGATGTGTGTGTGAGAAAAAAAATGTCGAAAGTAAATTCGAATTTGAAAGATTGCGTCGTATAAAATAAATAGTAGAGCACATGTTTGATTAAAATTTAGGATGGTTCCAAAACGGAACTTTGACTAACCAAAGTGGTCGAAAAGTCTTTCGAGTTTGAGGAGCATGCTTTGGCCTAATAGGTGAAATACTCTCGCCGACAAGTCGGTTAACGGTATTTACCCTTCCGGTTACTACATGTCACAAATCGATCGAAATCTCGAGACTTGGCGGGATTTATGAAAACAAAAGATCGAGGAGTGGAACTAGTCGACAAGGTGCGGGTTTCACCCCTAACTTGGCGATTTAGTATCCTAAGTGTGGTTGGTACTCGTCGGGTCAAAATTTGATTTCAACACTTTGACGAGGTTCCACTAGAATTCAAAATTTGAATTTCTCCATCAAGGTGAGGATTTCACTCCTAACTTGGTGGTGAATTTCGTGTAAGAAAAGAAAAGTAGAAGGATTGAGAGTCATTCACCAAATTGTGGGTTTCACGCCTATTTTGGTGAAGTCGTCTCGTTTGTGTGTTATGAGTGTTTTCGGATTCAGAAATATCGAGTAAAATGCATGAGGGAAGTGTATATCGAAGGAATACGCAAACAAGTATAAACACGTAAGATGGCATTTCAAGAATGGTACATAAATAATGAAATGATAAATCAAGTATTAACACATAGAGACAGGGGCGGATCTACCATGGGCCAAGGGGTGGCATCCGCTACCGCTTGGCCGGAAAAATTTTGACGTTTTTAGTGTAAATTTTGGAAAAATTTGACGTTTTTTCGATTTCGTTACCGCTTGGTCGGAATCCTAGATCCGCCACTGCATAGAGAAATAGGTCAAGAATAATACGTAAAGGATCGAACAACAAAACAAGTATTAACACATAATAAGACAAGCATTAATGCATAAGAATAACATGTCGAATATTACCCACGAGTGATATACATGTTTAAAAGAGCATAAATAAGAAACAAATAAAGTATCATGTAGTAGTTCAAGCAAAACATACGAATAAGGCTCTAAAACTATAGACTAGGTAAAAGCATTCCTACTTTTCCTAATTCTCTATAGTTATGGCTCTGATACCAATCTGTCACACCCCAACCAATGGCGGAAACATCGGGATGAGACGAAGTGTGAAGATTGCTAGAGACATGATAACGCTATTGGTGACAATATTTAATAAACCGATTTCATTTCATAATTCATTTGTCAACATTACAAGGAAATCAAATAACATCAAGTTCAAGGGAAATACAATACAACATAATCAAAATTGATACAACGATTAAACCTAAACGTCTATATGTGTATCTAGGCATCAACGCTACTTCATTTCATAGCATCATCACCCTCAACCTGTAACATGTTTAAAATAAAGTTCAATGCAAAAGCAAAGGCGAGTATACAAGTTTGGTACGTACATAACAAAAGATAAGTTTTAAACAATTCCTCATAGCAAGCATGTGATTCGAGATAAACAATAAATTTGGCATGTGTCAAACATATCAAACCAATAATGAAACGGAAGATGCTCATGACATAACCACAAGTCTACGGGCGGGTCGTTAATCCTATAGCGCTACATATGTCACGGTTAGGCTCGTACGAAGTTAATGATAAGTTTAACACATAATGTCCTCAACCCAAGTTTAAAGTATCAAGCAATCACGTATACAAGCATGTTATAGGAATGTTCATGTGTTTAAGCATAAAGTTCATGTGTAAGTTTTGATAAGTAAACATGTTACACCCCAAAAGTGGTAAAAGTAAAAGAGGGGAATACGAGTATACTCACAAGGCTTCCATATGCCTTTCGATTATCCAATTGTTGACGAGTAGAGATTTAGAGTCCGAATGTATAAGGGTTAAAGTTCAAGTATGCTTAGAGTCGAGATTCGGAATAAAACATCATGAAAGTATTATATCAACATAATCATCTTCAACACATAACGCTTGTATGTCACTTGGTAACCACGAGGGTTATAATAATGTTTTCATGAGTTGAACACTCATAAGAATCATAACAAGGTTTAGGTCCTAGATGATGTCCTACTACTTTGACAAGTGAACATGATTTCAACATCAAAGGTTTGAATGTACATAGATATTATTTAGGCTAGGTAGTATATATTAATAAGTCCTTAGTACAAGTATTTCAAGCATGAGGTAGAAGATTTAATCTTCATTTAGGTACCTCAAATGTGTCATAGAAGTCATGTAGGAGGTAGGAAAAACAAGCTCCCATTTAGGCACCTCTTATGTGTTCACCACTACACTTGGTGTAAAAACAACCAAGGAGGGTCTTGAACAATATTAAGACAATAATAAGAACAACTATACTATGAGAAATCATCAAATCATGTGGGGATTCTATGTTGGATAACCCAAGTTGATCCATAATCACTCCTTCATCAAGCTTGAAGCTCGAACATGACTTGTGGGCTAAGAACCCTAATTAGAACAGAAAATATGTGAGGTTTACACCTCTGATTTCACATTTCTCAGCTTTATTTTTAAGCCTAGCCAACCATAAGATAGGTTGTAAGCATTAGGACATAGGTGTGAGATGAGTTAGACTCAAGTTTGATAAGTTTAAACAAGTTTGAAAGAGTTTAAAACATAACAGAAAGTTTATGGACATTTTTAGGGCAATTCCAGGTCTGATTTCTCCAAGGAGAGATCAAGGAATCAAACCCAATGATTGTCCAAGCAAGTAGGAAGAAGAATCAAGTGATTTGGTTGAGTTTTGAGCAAGTTATGCTCACTTTTGTAAAGGTGTATGAATCTGCCTGAATTTCTGATTTGCAAGAACTTGAGAGTGATTTTGGAGAGATTAGAGAGTTGTGAAAGTGGAAAAAGGCTTGGAGAAGGCATGGTACTTATAGGGGAGGAGTTAGGGTTGATTGGAGGTGTTTAATGGGGGTTTAGAGGTGATTGGTGGGGTTAAAGAGTTGGGATTTCGTGCAAATTTGCGAGCTGTTTGAATTTTCTGCCCGCCAGACATCCTTACGGACCGTAAGGGTATGAGGCTTACGGTCCGTAAGCCTTTGTCAGGAACAATAAAATTTTATTTTTTTGTTTTATTGTTTTGCAACATGTCTAGATGTTATATATTACGTATTTTATGATCATTTTAGGGTATTTAGGCATACTTAACATGTACTAAAGGTAACACAAGTATCAAATGAATAAAATTGAGTAGAGGAATCGTATGAAATCATGGTATCAAGTATGTATGTCACATATTTATAAATTCAACGTATGTTTGTAAACATCACGAATATGTATCAAATTGTTTCACCAACAAATGTACAATTATGTAAGAAGTATGTATGACGCGTATTTTAAAGAGATGCAAGTTTTCATTTATGATTCAAGTCTCGTATTTTAAAATGATTGCGACGAAAGAATGATTACAAGAACGCAAGGTTTCTAAAAATAGAATTTCAAGCAAAGGTTTCTAAATGTAGAAAGTATGAAAACGCAGGGCGTTACAGGTTGAATCAAGTTATGAACTTGATTAAATCAAAACAAGTAAATCATATGTTATAAATGAAATGTTTAACTGTTAATGTAAACATTTCAGTATTAACGATGGCGGATGAAAGTAACGATGATGCGGTGCCGAGAGTCACCGAGCAAATGAGAGAAGTGATTGCCAAGGAGGTTAGAAATGCAATCGAAAATAGTTAGTCTGGTTTTATCGATAAGATTCAAAACACGGTTCTATCAGTAGTGGACGAGAGAATCAAGAAAGTGGAAGATAGTGCCAATCTAGCAAAGGAAAAGTCCGGAGGACGAAAGCCTTGTTCATACAAAGAGTTCATGGCGTGCAAACCGCCAGCCTATAATGGGGAGGTAGACCCAATAGTATGCCAGCGATGGCTAAGCGATATCGAGGGGGTATTCGAGAGGACCCATTGTGATGAAGATGACTACGTAGCCTATGGTACGGGTCAATTAAGGGGTCAAGCGAAAGACTGGTGGGATAACAAAAAAGAAAGAAATTGGAAGTGAAGCGGCTAAGGCCATGACATGGGATGAATTTAAGATGCTGTTTCTTAAACATCACACTCCCAAGGCGGTTATTAATCGAATCAAAGAAGAGTTCACGCAACTTAGGCACAAGGGTGAGTCCATAGACAAAATCACAGGAACGTTTATCGATAAGATGAAGTTTTGTGATGAATTGGTGACAAATGAAGAACATAAGATATATTATTACTACAATATGTTGAGCGCCGAGTATAGGGAGTTTATGACTCCTTCAAAATATGAGACCCTTACCGAAATCATAAATATTGCTCGGGAACGGGAGATTGAATTGAAAAAGCAAGTTGAACAGGGCTAACGAAGGGCTCATGATGTTAATCCAAGCCCTATAAGAAAGCACAGATGAATGAAGCGGGGAAGAAATCTGATGCAAAAGTCGGGTCGCCAAGTTGCAAAATCTGCGGAAAGGGTCATAAGGGCGAGTGTCGCTTCAAGGATAAACCTTGCCCCATATGTCGGAAAACGGGGCATATGGCTTCATCATGCCCGGAAAAAGTGACGGTTTGCTACAATTGCTATCGACCGGGTCACAAGAAGTTAGAATGCCCTGAACTAGTAGGAAAGAAAGACGGGCAAGACACGAAAGGTGAAGCCCCGAAGGCAAAGGCTAGATCTTTCCACTTGACTGTCACAGAAGCAAAAGTTGAACCCGAAGTGGTTTCATGTATATTTGCTATAAACTCGATTCCTGCACGTGTATTATTTGATAAGGGTGCGAATAAATCCTTTATTTCATATGGGTTTATTCGACATCCTTCATTTGTTGTAACAAAATTACCTATGCCTTTCGAAGTAGAGATAGGTAATAACAAAAGTTTTATCGTTTGTGATGTGTGTGAAAATTGAAAATTGAGCATCGACAACGAAGAATACACAATAGATTTGATCCCGATGTCGATGGGAGAATTTTAAGTGATCGTGGGTATGGATTGGTTGTCACGATACCACACAAAGGTGGCATGTTTCCGAAAGGAAATAAAACTGACGTCTCCTAGCGGAAAGCACGTTATGATATACGGTGAAAAAGGGGGTAACCCGGTGGTATGCACCATGCTAGAAGCTCATAGACTTATGAAACATGGATGCAAGGCATATATAGTATACGCAAGTGGGTCGAAAAAAGGATCCCTCAAAGTCGAAGACGTGCAGGTGGTATGCGATTATGAAGATGTGTTCCCGGAAGATTTACCGGGAATACCACCAGAACGGGAGGTAGAGTTCAGCTCGCGCCGTCAGAGCTACAAGAATTGATGTCTCAGATCCAAGAACTGCTCGACAAAGGGTTTATCCGACCGAGTGTATCCCCGTGGGGCGCACCAGTACTATTCGTGAAAAAGAAAGATGGCAGTATGCGCATGTGTATCGACTACCGAGAGTTAAACAAACTCACGGTGAAAAATCGATACCCACTTCCAAGAATTGGTGACCTATTTGACCAACTACAAGGAGCGGGTTGGTTCTCAAAGATTGATCTCAGATTGGGTTATCACCAGTTGAAGGTCAAGGAGGAAGACGTACCAAAGACGGCCTTTCGTACGCGGTACGGGCATTATGAGTTCCTCGTAATGCCCTTTGGGTTGACTAATGCACCCGTGGCTTTCATGAACCTCATGAACCGGGTTTGCAAACCTATGCTGGATAAGTCGGTAACTGTATTTATCGATGACATTTTAGTGTATTCGAAGAATGAAGCTGAGCATGTGTATCATTTGCAAGAAGTGTTAGAGACACTCAGACGAGAAAAGCTGTATGCAAAATTCTCAAAGTGTGCCTTCTGGTTACTAGAAGTGCAGTTTCTCGGGTATATCATTAGTGCTGACTGGGTACTAGTGGATCCGTCAAAAGTAGAAGCCGTGTCAAAATGGAGTACTCCAAAGAATCCCTCAGAAATCCGAAGCTTTTTAGGGCTCGCGGGATATTATCGGAGATTCATACAAGATTTCTCCAAAATTGCCTTACCATTGACCAAATTGACTCGCAAGGAGGATAGATTTGTATGGGGCATTGAACAAGAGAAAGCTTTCCAAACACTCAAAGAAAAGTTAACTCACGCTCCGGTGTTAACATTACCGGAAGGGGTTGACGACATGGTGGTTTATTCGGATGCGTCGCATTCGGGGCTTGGATGTGTTTTAATGCAACGAGGCAAGGTCATAGCCTATGCCTAGAGGCAACTAAAGATCCATGAAAAGAAATACACGACTCATGACTTGGAGCTGGCAGCAGTGGTTTTTGCCTTAAAAATATGGAGACATTATTAGTATGGGGTAAAATGTACTATCTTTACCGACCATAAGAGTTTGAAATATTTCTTCGGTCAGAAGGAATTAAACATGAGGCAGAGGCGATGGTTGGAAACGGTCAAGGATTACGATTGTGAAATACACTACCACCCCGGGAAAGCCAATGTAGTGGCTGATGCGTTGAGCCGAAAGGCAGATTATGCCCCGATACGAGTACAATCAATGCAGCATATTGTGACCTCGGGCTTACTAGAAAGAATCCGAGAAGCACAAGTTGAAGCAGTGAAGGTGGAAAACTGGAAAAAGGAAAGAATTGTTGGCCAATTTAAGGATCTCGAAGAAGGCAACCACGGTTTGAAAACACGTTTCAATAGAATTTGGGTTCCTAACACATGTGGAGTTAAAAAGCTTCTACTCGATGAAGCTCACAAATCCCGTTATTCCACCCATCCAGGAGCGACCAAGATGTATAACGACTTGAAACAAAACTATTGGTGGCCCGGAATGAAAAGAGATGTAGTGAAATACATGGAGAAATGCTTGACATGTTTACAGGTCAAGGTGGAGCTCCAAAAACCATACGGTAAACTCCAACCGTTGGAAATTCCGGTTTGGAAATGGGAACACATTACAATGGATTTGTTAACCAAACTACCAAGGACGAACCACGGTTTTGATGCGATATGGGTAGTTGTTGATAGATTGACAAAGAGTGCTCACTTTATCCCGATACGTGAGACTTATACGTCAGAAAAGATGTCCGAAGTATATACCAATGAGATAGTGGCACGCCACAGAGTACCGGTATCCATCGTGTCCGATAGGGATACCCGATTCACTTCAAATTTTTGGCGAGAATTCCAAGAGCAAACGGGAACCAAACTGTTCATTAGCACTGTGTACCATCCTCAGACCGATGGACAGAGTGACAGAACAATACAAATGTTGGAAGACATGCTACGGGCATGTATCATTGACTTCGGAGGTAGTTGGGATGTTTGTTTACCATTGGTCGGGTTTTCTTATAATAACAGCTACCATGTTAGTATCGAGATGGTACCGTACGAAATGTTGTACGGTAGGAAATGCTGGACCCCAGTGTGTTGGGGTGAGGTGGGTCCACGTGAACTCGCTCATAAAGACATAGTTCGAGCCACTAACGAAAAGATTGATGTGGTCGGGCACACTTAAAAGTGGCACAGGATAGACAAAAGTCGTATGTGGACAAAAGGAGAAGACTGATCGAGTTTCAGGTTGGCAACAAGGTCATGCTCAAGGAATCCCCGTGGAAGGGGGTTATCCAGTTTAGAATGAGAGGAAAATTAAGCCCGAGATTTATTGGGCCGTTTACAATTGTCGAACGAGTAGGAAAGGTAGCATACCGCCTTGAACTACCAGAGGAATTAAGCGAAATTCATAGCACATTTCACGTGTCACATCTTCGGAAATGTTTAGCGGATGAAACAACCTATATCCACTACGATGACATCGAGGTGGATGATAGCCTTAACTATGTGGTGAAGCCCATTGCGATTTTGAATCGTAAGGTGAAAACCTTAAGGAATAAAGAGATCAATCAAGTAAGGGTTAAATGGGAACACAAGAAGGGTTCAGATACCACATGGGAATCTGAAGAGGAAATGCAACGACTCTACCCTACATTATTTGGTACGTAACTCGGTTTCGGGGACGAAACCCTTTTTAAGGGGGGTGTGTCTCACCCCCAAAATCCACTTGCGGAGTATCACCGCTTGGAGGCGTGACTGACCAGGATCAAGCCACCAATCATATTGAACATAACAAGTAATAACTAAAATTCAACTACACAATATGAAAGGTGTTTCAAATCACAAACGTAGTTAAGTGTTTAGCGGAAGCATAATTGTAAAAACCCAATGTAAGTATTAAGTACGAAATAAAGTAATGTTTTTAGCATGGCACACACTGCCATGTCCCACAACGACCGCGCCTCCCTGTGCAAGCTCCATGAGTACCTAACGACCTGCAAGGCATGTAGAAACGAATCAACAACAAAGTTAAGCGAGTTCACAGTTGGTTGTTTAGTTATAGCATTTGTTTCGTAAATCATATGTTCGTTTTGTAAACCAGGTATCGTATTAATTCGTATCGCGGTCTCCCAGACATGTTTGCGAAGATTAGTGGGGGCTTCCCATGTGTTACTAGACCGTGCGTATCGACTACTACGAAAATGTAAGTGGTGCCCTAAGTCAATGTCTATCAGCATTGACCCTTTGCCCTTAGTCCATTAGTACACGCCCGTCCGACTGGCACGGTGTGAGGTTTGTTAAACCTAATAGCGCTATTAACTAATGACCCGCTCGCCATAGGCCTCGGCGATTAAGTCGATATAAATGAGGGACTTAATGATAGAGTTTTGGTCCAGTGTGTAAATCTTGGCATCCTACCCACGGAGGATGGCCGTACGTATCCTACCCAAGGAGAATACGCGAGGTTGTAGTTACCGTTTAAATCATTTACCCGTTCCCAACCCTTGGGAATCCCATGCCTTGGAAAGAGTGTGAACTCACCTTGGTTTACTCTGTATGCTAAACTATGTGCTCATAAGAAATCGGTCAATTCCTATAGTGTGCACGTATACTCAATCAGTTCATGTTCGTAAAGTTTCACATACAATTAATACTACAGGGTGTGTTTGGCAGTTATCATCATGCATCACATAAAAATCAATCACATTCATACCATTCATGCTTCACATAAGTGCTTTCTCATTTTATTCTAATCTAATTATCCATTATCAGACTTAACAAAAGTAACACACTTAACGGAGTTAACATGCATGACAGAATCATACTTAACAGTAATTAACATACGTAATAGTGTTAGCAGGCTTAAGAGAATTAATCATATTTAACTAGGTTAACAGACTAACGAAGTTAATAACTAACAGAGTTACATACTAAACAGAGTTAACAACTTAACAGGGTTTATCAACTAACAGCGTTAATAACTAACAGGGTTAATATTCATAACACCCGACAAAAATCAATGTGGCGAAAACCCTTTGGGTCGAAATCCCTTGGGCCGAAATCTCCTTTGGACCAAAATCTCCTTTGGACCGAAAACACTTAGGCGGCGAAATCCCCAAGGTATTTTTGTTGAGATAGGATTTTCGTTGGGTGGAGGGTTTTCGTCGGGTCCATCAATCATCAACAGCAGTTACACTAACCAGGACCCTAATAGTCATCTAACTGTTACATCGGCTAAGACCATCATTAACTGTTACGTGATTAAATCATCATCTCTATTATACAGGAGCATCAATCATAAGAAAAGAATGAATATAAATCATGAATTTATAGATAACCCTAACTATTAACAGGTTCACCATCTCCTCATGACAGAATATCAGATCAAGTTAACCATAACATCACAGTACATAGCATTTATCAGGAACCCTAGTTTCCACATCGCATAATCGAACACTATTAGCAAGTTAACATGCTTTTCCGATCCTAATTACGTACATATCATACAAGATACATCATTCAATCATCTCATGTTTCGCATACAATTATATAACTGATCAAATCATGTATATTCAAACTCAGAACATCATGAACATCAAACTGGACTAAAGTTACCTTAAACGTGGAAAACACTAACCGAACCAAGAATGATCAAATCAGAGAATCAAACTTCGAAGGAGAAAAGGACAGCCATCGGGTTCAAAGAAAAACGAGAGAGGGAGGGAGAGGTGATTAGGGTTTGCGTATAAACTTCCGCGTAAAGGCTATGAACAAAATATTATAACCGGTCGTTACTGGGCCGAAGCCCATTCTGTTTTCGTTTGCCTATTAATAGACGAAAACACCTAGTGTTTTCGTGAGGTGGGTTTTCGTGGGGTGTGTGGGTGTTTTTAGCTAAAGGTCCATTTTGTTGATATTAAGCATGTCACTAATTCAAGACATATAATATATTGTATAAACACTTATAATGCACACCAACTACACATTTAAAAAGAACACTTATGAACAGTTAAGTCAAGTAGAAACCTTGAAAACTCGAGTTGTCACATTATCCCCAACTTGAAAGAAATTTCGTCCCGAAATTGAGCATGTGGTTACTGAGGAAGCTAGTTAAGTTTGCATGGTTTACTGGTTTTCCTGGCGTGTCACATCATCCCCCCGTTGGTTTGGAATTTCGTCCTGAAATTCCGCAGTAGCTTTAGCCTCAGTAGTGGTTGCACGGTTTCCGAATAACTGGGGATACTTGAGTTTCATCTGATCTTCTCGTTCCCAGGTGAACTCTGGGCCACGACGGTAGTTCCAACGAACTCGAACAAGAGGTATTCTGGTGTGCTTGAGGACCTTAACGTCTCGGTCCGTGATTTCAACTGGTTCTTCGACAAATCGCAGCTGTTCGTCGATAGTGAGTTCCTTGAGAGGAACTACGAGGGTCTCATCTGACAGACACTTCTTCAGATTTGACACGTGAAAAACGTTGTGAACTGCACTGAGTTCCGCTGGTAGGTTTAGTTTGTAGGCCACTTTGCCTATCTTCTCAATGATTTCGAACGGTCCAACGTAACGCGGATTGAGTTTGCCTTTTTTTTTTTCCAAAATGAACCACACCCTTCCAGGGTGAAACCTTGAGTAGCACTCTATCCCCAACTTGGAACTCGAGTGGTTTCCTGCGCTTGTCCGCGTAGGCTTTCTGACGGTCGCGAGTTGCCGCCATGCGTTGTCGTATCTGAGCAATTCTTTCTGTTGTGTCTACTACCAGTTCTGGGCCAGTGATCTGACTATCACCCACCTCTGCCCAACAAAGAGGTGATCGGCATTTACGCCCGTACAATGCCTCAAAGGGAGCAACTTGAATGCTGGTGTGGTAACTGTTGTTATACGAAAACTCCACTAACGGAAGATGTTTTTCCCAGCCGTTGCCGAAATCGATTACACATGCCCGCAGCATGTCTTCTAGGGTTTGGGTGGTGCGTTCAGACTGCCCATCCGTTTGCGGGTGGTAGACAACTCGAGTTTTCAAGGTTTCTACTTGACTTAATAACTGTTCACAAGTGTTGTTTTTATATGTGTAGTTGGTGTGCATTATAAGTGTTTATATAATATATTATATGTCTTGAATTAGTGACATGCTTAATATCAACAAAATGGACCTTTAGCTAAAAATACCCCCACACCCCACGAAAACCCACCTCACGAAAACACTAGGTGTTTTCGTCTATTAAGAGGCCAACGAAAACATAATGGGCTTTGGCCCAGTAACGACCGGTTAAAATATTTTGTTCATAGCCTTTACGCGGAAGTTTATACGCAAACCCTAATCACCTCTCCCTCTCTCTCTCGTTGATGCGTCAGTAACAAGTGCTAAGATAGCGGTGTGGCCCTTTCGCAAACACTTCTGGGCCTTAAGGAAGGAGATGATGCCCACTACAGCACCACTCTTGTCGCCTTGAATTTCGAGAGGTTCCTTGCTAGAACGGGGAATACGAACAATCTTCTCTTTGCATAAGATCTCTGCTTGCTGTTGGGATAACCAATCCATCCCAATGACGATGTCGAAACTACCCAGAACTATAGGAATGAGATCGATAGAGAAAGTCTGACCAGCGAGGATAAGATTACAACCCTGAACTATGTGTGTGGCCTCTACACTCTTACTGTTTGCTAACTCTACGACATGCTTGGTGTGCGCTTGAGCATTTGACTAACTTTTAGAGACACATAACTGGTATCGGCACCCGAATTAAATAAAACAGTAACATAAAAGTCGTCGAGAAGGAACTTACCCATCACTACGTTAGGATCATTCCTTGCGTCACCCTGACCCAGCACGAACACGCGGCCCCGGGCGCCATTGTTTCCATTATTTCCCCCGTTCTTATCCCCATTGTTGTTCCCATTGCCCTGATTATTGTTGTTGTTGTTCTGATTCTGGTTTAGCTAAGGGCAGTTCCGCTTGAAGTGGCCTTCAGCACCACACTGTAAGCACCCCCTGTTTCCTCGCTGTCGTTGCTGGTTCTGTGGAGTTGTTGGTTATTGTTGTTGGTTCTGATTCGCAGGTCGTGAGCTTCTGCAATCCATGGCTTCATGCCCCATCTTGAGACACCTCTGACAACGACCCTTGTTGCACTGACGATTGTGGTGTCTGTTGCATTTGTTGCACTTTGGAAGGTTTCCTCGTTATCCACCCTGCCCTTGACTACCAGAAGACTGCTGACTGGGGCTCTGGTAATCATCGATCTTTCGCTGTTGTGCCTGAGACTGAACTGTAGTTGAACCCCTGCTGGAGGCTCCATCCCATTTTCGCTTATTGTCACTAGGAGTAATAGAACTGGTAGCAGTAGTAGCACCGATACGCTTAGGTAACTTGTTCTGTTCCACTGCCTGGTCTGTGAGATGATGAGCAAGACGAGTAACATCCTGGATGGTAGCAAGGTTAGCCGAAGTCACATGGCTTTGAATTTCTGGTATGAGACCCCTAAGATACAGCTCGATACGCTTGATGGGAGGATCCACCATAGTTGGACACAAGATGGCCAACTCGTTTGACCTTTTCGTATACGCCTCTATCTCTGACCCTGTCATCTTCAGGTTAAAGAACTCCACTTCCAACTTGTGGATGTCATCACGACTACAGTATTCCCGCTTGATCAGTTCCTTAAAGTCGTTCCATGGGGTGGCATTGGTAGCTACCAGCCCCAACATTTGCACTTGTGCGTTCCACCAAGTCAATGCAACGCCTTCGAGAGTACCAGTGGCGTACTTCACCCTACGAGCCTCAGGGCATTCACACATTTCGAAGACAGGCTCAAGCTTCTCGAACCAGTGGAGGAGTCCAACGGCCCCTTCAGTGCCACTGAAGGTGCTAGGATGACAGTCCATGAAAGTTTTGAACGTGCACGCAGGCGGCTGAGCATGCTGGCCTATTGTGTAAACAAGAATAGGACAAAGTTAAACACAAGAGTTGGTTTAGGAGTGTAGGATCTAAAGATCCTAGAGTGAGTTGCGACTGCAGGATATACCTCCTGCTTGGGCGGCTGCAAGTGCCGCAGCAACTTGTTGGTTAATCAGAGCCGTCAATTGGGCTTGAGTCATGTTAACGCGTCCAGCCATGATCTTCATATCAAAGGAAACATGAGTGAGAGGGGTTCGTGACAGTGCGATGACAGAAGAGAGTAAGCACACACGTGTTATCAAACAATAATTATTATGTTTATCTAAACATACCATGATCAAAGTTCTATGTAATCTAGCAAGTAGGCAATGTAAATATAAATCATATCACCTAGAATGTCGAGTCTTGCACGTGGCGCGAGGCGTCGTTGTGGATCGTTGAGCACTGTTCAGGTTATAGTCTGGTTTTAACAAAAACTTTTTCCCTTATTAAAACCAAGTTCACTATAACCAATGGCTCTGATACCAATCTGTCACACCCCCAAAATCCACATGCGGAGTATCACCGCTTGGAGGCGTGACTGACCAGGATCAAGCCACCAATCATATTGAACATAACAAGTAATAAGTAAAATTCAACCACACAATATGAAAGGTGTTTCAAATCACAAACGTAGTTAAGTGTTTAGCGGAAGCATAATTGTAAAAACCCAATGTAAGTATTAAGTACGAAATACAGTAATGTTTTTAGCATGGCACACACTGCCATGTCCCACAACGACCGCGCCTCCCTGTGCAAGCTCCATAACTACCTAACGACCTGCAAGGCATGTAGCAATGAATCAACAACAAAGTTGAGCGAGTTCACAGTTGGTTGTTTAGTTATAGCATTCGTTTCGTAAATCATATGTTTGTTTTGTAAACCAGGTATCGTATTAATTCGTATCGCGGTCTCCCAAACATGTTTGCGAAGATTAGTGGGGGCTTCCCATGTGTTACTAGACCGTGCGTATCGACTACTACGAAAATGTAAGTGGTGCCCTAAGTCAATGTCTATCAGCATTGACCCTTTGCCCTTAGTCCATTAGTACACGCCCGTCCGACTGGCACGGTGTGAGGTTTGTTAAACCTAATAGCGCTATTAACTAATGACCCGCTCGCCATAGGCCTCGGCGATTAAGTCGATATAAATGAGGGACTTCATGAGAGAGTTTTGGTCCAGTGTGTAAATCTTGGCATCCTACCCACGGAGGATGGCCGTACGTATCCTACCCAAGGAGAATACGCGAGGTTGTAGTTATCGTTTAAATCATTTACCCGTTCCCAACCCTTGGGAATCCCATGCCTTGGAAAGAGTGTGAACTCACCTTGGTTTGCTCGGTATGCTAAACTATGTGCTCAAAAGAAATCAGTCAATTACTATAGTGTGCACGTATACTCAATCAGTTCATGTTCGTAAATTTCACATACAATTAATACCACAGGGTATGTTTGGCAGTTATCATCATGCATCACATAAAAATCAATCACATTCATACCATTCATGCTTCACATAAGTGCTTTCTCAGTTTATTCTAATCTAATTATCCATTATCAGACTTAACAAAAGTAACACACTTAACGGAGTTAACAAGCATGACAGAATCATACTTAACAGTAATTAACATACGTAATAGTGTTAGTAGGCTTAACAGAATTAATCATATTTAACTAGGTTAACAGACTAACGAAGTTAATAACTAACAGAGTTACATACTAAACAGAGTTAACAACTTAACAGGGTTTATCAACTAACGGCATTAATAACTTACAGGGTTAATATTCATAACACCCGACAAAAATCAATGTGGCGAAAACCCTTTGGGCCGAAATCCCTTGGGCCGAAATCTCCTTTGGACCGAAATCTCCTTTGGACCGAAAACACTTGGGCGACGAAATCCCCAAGGTATTTTCGTTGAGATAGGGTTTTCGTTGGGTGGAGGGTTTTCGTCGGGTCCATCAATCATCAACAGCAGTTACACTAACCAGGACCCTAATAGTCATCTAACTGTTACATCGGCTAAGACCATCATTAACTGTTACGTGATTAAATCAGCATCTCTATTATACAGGAGTATCAATCATAAGAAAAGAATGAATACAAATCATGAATTTATAGATAACCCTAACTATCAACAGGTTCACCATCTCCTCATGATAGAATATCAGATCAAGTTAACCATAACATCACAGTACATAGCATTTATCAGGAACCCTAGTTTCCACATCGCATAATCGAACACTATTAGCAAGTTAACATGCTTTTCCAATCCTGATTACGTTCATATCATACAAGATACATCATTCAATCATCTCATATTTCGCATACAATTATATAACTGATCAAATCATGTATATTCAAACTCAGAACATCATGAACATCTAACTGGACTAAAGTTACCTTAAATGTGGAAAACACTAACCGAACCAAGAATGATCAAATCAGAGAATCAAACTTCGAATGAGAGAAGGGCAGCCGTCGGGTTCAAAGAAAAACGAGAGAGAGAGGGAGAGGTGATTAGGGTTTGCGTATAAACTTCCGCGTAAAGGCTGTGAACAAAATATTATAACCGGTCGTTACTGGGCCGAAGCCCATTCTGTTTTCGTTGGCCTCTTAATAGACGAAAACACCTAGTGTTTTCGTGAGGTGGGTTTTCGTGGGGTGTGTGGGTGTTTTCAGCTAAAGGTCCGTTTTGTTGATATTAAGCATGTCACTAATTCAAGACATATAATATATTATATAAACACTTATAATGCACACCAACTACACATATAAAAACAACACTTGTGAACAGTTATTAAGTCAAGTAGAAACCTTGAAAACTCGAGTTGTCACAGGGTGGGCTTGTAACACCCAAAAAATATAAAAATTTATATTTCAATATAAAGAATTAATCAAACAAGAATCAACTAACTAGGAATTTATAACCCAGTTAGTTACAAGTCTAGAAGTGATTTACAATAAGGCTAAAGCACTTACCTTTCAAGTTAGATTAAAGTTGAGGGACTAAATTGGTAAAAACTGAATCTTGAATGCTTAAAATAATAATTAACACACTAAACACACACATGTGTGAGTGTTTAGATCGTACAGAAGAAAGGGGCGACCAGGAGCTTCCTTCAAACCCTAGTTTTCACACAAAATTCACGAATTGAAGCCCTAAATCTGCTCTAAATCAAGTTTCAAACACGAATTAGGGATCACTTCGTTGCAGGGATCAAAAGGTATGCAAAATTTTGGTATTTTGATTCAAGTTCAGTTTTAGGTTAAATGAGAAAATAAAAAATTGAGCTTGAATATATGTTGCATGGATGAAATTAGAAGTAACATGATGTCTAGGGAAAAAACCCTAGATGAATTCTTGTTAAAATTTAGTATGATAATTGTAGAGATTATAATCACCATTGTAGGTGATTATTGGGTTTGTAGAGACTAGATAAACACTAGGATTGAGATTACTATTCTAGTGAAAACCGAATTCATGTGTTAAATTTAGTATTATTGATGTTGAAATTTTGTGCAAATTGCCTAATTGAAGTGAATGTAGATGGAAATAACATGTCAAGAACCTAGTAATGATTATGTGAGAATCTGGCCCGCTAGGTGTTTGTTGAAACGCCTAAGTGAGGAATAAAATGTTAAAAATCGGACAAAAAAACGTAGATTTGAATATCATAATGAATTGTCAGTTATTAATTATAAAAGAGTTCAAAATTGATTGTGAATGGAACTCTTTAGGTAAAGAATCCGGATCGTCAAGTTGACAAGCCGGAGGTGATACACGCTTGAAGGGTGCACTTTGAAGTACGCGACTTATGGTTTCGTTACATTATGTTTAATTGATAGTTTTAGCTTGTTGTATTGAAATTTGGCAAACAAGAAAGCCCGTTAAGTCACGGAAGCGACGAAATGCCATAGACAAATAAAACGGGTCAAATCATGTGCTAGAAATAAAGTTGGAATGTTTTGAAATGGTGGTCTCCATTCTGCATCCAAACGGGTCAAAACAAGTTGAAGTTTATGCTTGACAAATAGTGTTAAAAAGCATGTTTAAATCCTTGAACAAGCATGACGATTATTGCATAAGCAACCCTCAGGAGGGGAACGAAACGTAATAGTCGGAAAACCCGGGATTGGGTAAATTGGTTGTAAACATGTGTTGACAATAAAACAAGTTGTTGAACTTGTAGACAAACGGGTCGAATAAGCAAGGAGCCAAATTAAAGACCAATAGCTCTAAAACTGAAATCTTATGTAATTGGTGTCAATAAACGCGTCCGTAATTAAATTACGGTCGCGTAGGAAAAAGAATCGGCTAAAACGGCCTCCCGAGTCAAAAGTTATGTTGATTTAAAGTTTGTATTTGATAAAAATGGTGCTGGGCTGATTTGCAGCTCCAGCTAGCAACCTTCTGTCAAAAACACACTGTGGCGCTATGCCACGGTGAAACAAGATAGCCGTCGCGCGACGCGACGGTGGTGGCGGCACGCAACCGCTGATCCTCATCTTCGTCGCGCGACACTACTACCCAAAACACTAGAATTTTGTTGTTTTTGCATTGTTTGAACATGGAACTTAATCATACTTGTTTTTAAGGTGTCAAAACTAATCTTTTACATGGTTTTGACCGTAGGTGATGACGGACTAAATCCGGATGGCGATCAAGCAATTGACAAGAACCGAACGCACTAAACAAAGCTTCCGCACTTGATCTATTTTGTTTTAAGTAATATGTAAACACTTGAAGTCATATCTTGTATGTTTAATTAGTAGGATTTTAACTCGAATATTATGATATGTATGGTCTTAAAATCATGAAAGTTTTTGTAAACTCGAAATTTTAGTACTAAATGCATGTCTTGTATCATTAATCTCATTATACCAATCAATAATCAACCAAACATGTTCAATGTCCCCAAACCGATAAGCATTCGCACCCAATAACGACATTAACTCAGCCGATATTTGATTTTGAAACGCAAGGATTAAACTTTATTTCCAAAGCAGTAACATATCATTCAACCATTAACAAATTGCAATCAATAAACTAAACCACAACTACCCGCACCCATACAATGACCCTAACACTACCGGACATGACACGACTCGAATAATGATTCTAACAAAACTGATCGAACTTGACTCACGATTGGCTCACATCTGACCCGACAAATAAGACCACAAAATCTACTCAACTAAACTCTAAAATGACTCAAAACACTAAGTATATAAGAATATAAGCAAGAACACATAACTAAAGTGGCGATTTTGCAAGAAAAACAAAATTGTTCGTGAATGGTGAGTCCCGAAATCAATGGTTCGGCGGTGATGCGAAAGAAATCGATGGTGTAT
>JARYGA010035163.1:0-2500 GCA_030545235.1 Helianthus tuberosus | reverse complement strand
TCCCTCCCCCCCACCAAGCGCCCCTCCCCCCCACGTTGCCTGCCCACGTTGCCTCGACGACCAGCAAACCTCGAAAATTATGATTCCTCGAAAAATTAATGTCTGTTCCTGTCACTTTACTTTTTGTGCAAAATGTATATATAGGGGAGACCAGGGGCTTGAGCAACCCCTGTGCCCAAGCATGGGCATGATAGAAGCACACGAGACGCGAGGTTTAAAGCCTATACAAGCAAGGCGTCGGTCTCCCCAAGCCCCGTTGCCTATAAATCAAGCCCGATGCCTTGTAAATGCCCCACACGATGCCTACAAGCAACAACGACGTTTGCTAGTTAATCGATCGATGCCCCACACATTGCAGCATGTTGCCTAGTAAACAAGCCATGCTGCCTTGGAAGCGCCCCACAACATGGCATGTTGCCTAGAACGCTGCCCAGCACGCTGCCCTTGTTCCCGCACGACGACCTGAAAGCGTGGCTGACCACGTGCTTGCCTTCAAAAATTATGATTTCTCAAAAAATTAATGTCTGTTCCTGTCACTTTACTTTTTGTGCAGAATGTATATATAGGGGGGTGGTAGTACTCTTGGGGTAGAGAGGCATGTGCTGGGATGGCATGCCAAGGCATGTGCTGGGATGGCATGCCTTGGTGTGTGCTGGGATGGCATGCCAAGGACAAGGATGTGCTAGGAAGGCATGCTAAGGCCAAGGCAAGCACATGCATTGTGAGCGAGATGAGACGGTTGTCTTTACCCCAAGAGTGCCCAAGGGAGAGGAAAGAGGTGTCAAACGCATGCTGAGCCCCACTTCGGTAGTTTGGCACCCCCATAGGCATTCAGGCAAGCGTGCCTATGGGTAAAGTCGGTAGAGCTTGTCAGCCATGTTGGGTACTATTGTTTGGACGAGATGATGGCACACGTCAAGCTTGCTTTAAGGTAACGTTCTGGCAGCACAGCCAGCCCGCAATTGCTAGTTCAAGCGGGTGGAATCTGCCTATAGGGGCGTTGCTTGCTTGCTTGCTGTGGAATTGGGCACGCCCAATATGTATCATCGACCCACGTAGTTCCTGCATGGCCCCATAGGTATTCAGGCAAGCGTGCCTATGGGTAAAGTCGGTAGAGCTTGTCAGCCATGTTGGGTACTATTGTTTGGACGAGATGATGGCACACGTCAAGCTTGCTTTAAGGTAACGTTCTGGCAGCACAGCCAGCCCGCAATTGCTAGTTCAAGCGGGTGGAATCTGCCTATAGGGGCGTTGCTTGCTTGCTTGCTGTGGAATTGGGCACGCCCAATATGTATCATCGACCCACGTAGTTCCTGCATGGCCCCATAGGTATTCAGGCAAGCGTGCCTATGGGTAAAGTCGCTTGAGCTTGCCAACACCCATGTTAGCTGTAGTCTGGACCGATGATGGCACAAGGATGCTTGCTTTAAGGTAACATTCCGGCAGCACAGCCAGCCCGCAATTGCTAGTTCAAGCGGGTGGAATCTGCCTATAGGGGTGTTGCTTGCTTGCTTGCTGTGGATTTGGGACACGCCCAATATCTATCATCGACCCAACGAACTGCTCAACATGGGTTGCTGAGGGCTATTTTGGCACTGACGGTTCACTTGTTTGCTTGGCTCTGATAAACGTTTAGATGTCATGATGCTTGGGATCCAATAAATTTATGTGGGAAGCTGAGAGCTGGAACCCAATGTCATTCACCAGATGGCTTAGCTTCGTCAGTGTGTATAATATGTCATTGAACCCCAATCCTCGATGCCAACCTGATTATGACTTTTGGATTGCAATTATCATGGCTATCAAAAACTGAGTAGGAGTCATGGAATAAGTGAACAATTTGTAGCTTTTATAGCTGTCAGCTTTCGCATCGCCCGGTGTGTTTTGGGAATCGCTTTGTGCGTTTGGTTGCCTGCCGTGCCTCTTGGCATACGGTGGGTGCCACTTGCCGGGTGGTTTTCGGAAACATCCACCGTAAAGGTGCATGAGTGGTGTTTGGTTTGTTACGGGTGGTTGGCTCTTTGCTTGCGCAACAACTTCCACCCGACTTACCTCTTCAGATGTTTGCCTAGGCTTGTATAGCCTAAGCAGATTGTGGGTTTCCTGTGTTGCCTACCTACGTCACGGAATTGTCCCGATTGATCAAAGTTGCTTTCGTCTTGTGCCGTCTTGATGGCTTAAGATGAACCATGAAGCTGTCTCTTTGCACCGCATTGTTAATGCATGCGTTGATGTTGTGGCCCATTGAGCTTTGCTTGGTACCTTGGATACGGAACCTTATGTGGGCATGGGTCCTTGGGGATCCTTGTTCTGCCCTCGTTTAGCGTTCGCGCTTCTCTTAGAATGACTGCCTAGCCGGAATGGCAACCCATTGCGGATGGGCATCGTCAAAGAGGAATGCTACCTGGTTGATCCTGCCAGTAGTCATATGCTTGTCTCAAAGATTAAGCCATGCATGTGTAAGTATGAACAAATTCAGACTGTGAAACTGCGAATGGCT